>WNGS01166011.1:23723121-23747115 GCA_020271785.1 Procambarus virginalis | reverse complement strand
GGTCGTCTTGCCATCGGCGGCCAACAGACACAAGAGACACCCACACCCAGCAATCTGCCGCCGCCAGACAATCGCTTGGCTCGTCTTTTTTCCGCTGCTAATTTCCCCTCTCGCTCTCCTTTGCCAATATTGGCTGAGGCCGCCCGAAGAGCCCTCCTCCCCCCTACCCAGGCTAACTATCCAACACCTTCACCCTCAAGAACAACCGATATCTTCAGAAAGAATCCAGAATGTTCTCAGACAATGTCTCGCATAACACGTCGGTTTCAACGGAGTTGGACAGCAGGAAGACCTAGGTTGGATTCCAACAGCGGGGTTGCTGCATATTTAATAAGGGGATCGTTTAATGCCTAGTTAATTCTCTAACCTGAGGGCATAATTAAAAAGTGTCACATTTTCTCGCCACAATGACGGTCGGATTCACCCACACCTTCCTTCCCCTCCCCGACTCTCCTCCTCCCCCACCCGTCTCCCCACTCTCGAACTCCTCCTCCGCCTGCAAAGAGACGAGCGAGGGCGGAGACTCCAAGAGCTGCCAGAGCCCGATGCTTGCCTTCACCAAAAGGTATATCAAAATGACATACAACTACCTATACACCCCCACCCCAATAGCAACATAAACACGCATGTGTTATCTACAATCAAACTGGTGAACTGTGTCAAAACTGTCTTGGAACACAAATGAAACTTCCGAAAAGAAAAAAAATCCCGACCCTCATAGCCAACCAAACAGGGCACAAGTGCGGCAAAATTCAAATCAAATTACGGGGAAGGGCGCGAAATTCAAATGAATGGCGGGATTTTCAAATTAAGAGGGTTGTTCCACCCCAATAAACGCGCGGACAGATTATTGGAGGGAGACGCGGCACTAGATTGGTGGGAATTCTCTGCCTTCTTTTTTTCTTTTCTTTTAAGGTGCGGGGTTCAAAGCGCCTTGCTCATTTCTTTTAAGATTTATTTTTTGGGTAAAGGATGAGGTGGGAAGGAGGCGTACTGTTGCACCAGTGTGTGATCTGCGGACACTTGTTCGTCCTTCTTCTTCCTCTTTTTTTTAACCTTAACGATTTCCGATTTTACCGCCTCACTGAATTCGAGTCTTGCCGTAATCTGTTTTTCTGCTCGGTGAGACTATTCTAATTGGACGATAAATATGCTGGTGTGTGAGAGAGAGGACGAGATACTGACGCACAGGCATACGCGCACACTGCGCACGCACACGTACATTCAAAACACACACACACGCGCAAGCACGCACGGACAAAGGGGACAAGGGGGACAAGGTGGTACACGAACAAGGGGACACAGGTGGAAGCTGAGTACCCAAATGATCCACAGGGACGTTAGAAAGAACTTTTTCAGTGTAAGAGTAGTTAACAGATGGAATCCACTAGGCAGTGATGTGGTGGAGGCTGACTCCATACACAGTTTCAAATGTAGATATGATAGAGCTCTGGAATCTGTACACCAGTAGATTGACGGTTGAGAGGCAGGACCAAACAACCAAAGCTCAACCCCCGCTAGCACAACTAGGTGAGAACAACAAGGTTATTACACACACACACCTCAATCACCACTATCACGTATGCGTGCACAAAGTACTGAATCTAAAGATAGGATATCGTTCCCACAGAGATTACTGCAGGGCCCCACACTGCCCCCACAGAGGTTGCTGCAGGGCCCCACACTGCCCCCATAGAGGTTGCTGCAGGGGCCCACACTGTCCCCACAGAGGTTGCTGCAGGGCCCCACACTGTCCCCACAGAGGTTGCTGCAGGGCCCCACACTGCCCCCACAGAGGTTGCTGCAGGGCCCCACACTGCCCCCACAGAGGTTGCTGCAGGGCCCCACACTGTCCCCACAGAGGTTGCTGCAGGGCCCCACACTGTCCCCACAGAGGTTGCTGCAGGGCCCCACACTGCCCCCATAGAGGTTGCTGCAGGGGCCCACACTGTCCCCACAGAGGTTGCTGCAGGGCCCCACACTGCCCCCACAGAGGTTGCTGCAGGGCCCCACACTGCCCCCACAGAGGTTGCTGCAGGGCCCCACACTGCCCCCACAGAGGTTGCTGCAAGGGCCCCACACTGTCCCCACAGAGGTTGTTGCAGGGCCCCACACTGCCCCCACAGAGGTTGTTGCAGGGCCCCACACTGTCCCCACAGAGGTTGTTGCAGGCCCCACACTGCCCCCACAGAGGTTGCTGCAGGGCCCACACTGTCCCCACAGAGGTTGCTGCAGGGCCCACACTGTCCCCACAGAGGTTGCTGCAGGGCCCCACACTGTCCCCACAGAGGTTGTTGCAGGCCCCACACTGCCCCCACAGAGGTTGCTGCAGGGCCACACTGTCCCCACAGAGGTTGCTGCAGGGCCCCACACTGTCCCCACAGAGGTTGTTGCAGGCCCCACACTGCCCCCACAGAGGTTGCTGCAGGGCCCACACTGTCCCCACAGAGGTTGCTGCAGGGCCCCACACTGTCCCCACAGAGGTTGTTGCAGGGCCCACACTGCCCCCACAGAGCTTGCTGCAGGGCCCCACACTGCCCCCACAGAGGTTGCTGCAGGGCCGCACACTGCCCCCACAGAGTTTGTTGCAGGGCCCACACTGTCCCCCACAGAGGTTGTTGCAGGGCCCCACACTGTCCCCCACAGAGGTTGCTGCAGGGCCCCACACTGCCCCCACAGAGGTTGCTGCAGGGCCCCACACTGTCCCCACAGAGGTTGCTGCAGGGCCCCACACTGCCCCCACAGAGGTTGCTGCAGGGCCCCACACTGCCCCACAGAGGTTGTTGCAGGGCCCCACACTGTCCCCCACAGAGGTTGCTGCAGGGCCCCACACTGCCCCACAGAGGTTGTTGCAGGGCCCCACACTGTCCCCACAGAGGTTGTTGCAGGGGCCCACACTGCCCCCACAGAGGTTGCTGCAGGGCCCCACACTGTCCCCACAGAGGTTGCTGCAGGGCCCCACACTGCCCCCACAGAGGTTGTTGCAGGGCCCCACACTGTCCCCACAGAGGTTGTTGCAGGGCCCACACTGCCCCCACAGAGCTTGCTGCAGGGGCCCCACACTGCCCCCACAGAGGTTGCTGCAGGGCCAAACACTGCCCCCACAGAGTTTGTTGCAGGGCCCACACTGTCCCCACAGAGGTTGTTGCAGGGCCCCACACTGTCCCCCACAGAGGTTGTTGCAGGGCCCCACACTGTCCCCCACAGAGGTTGCTGCAGGGCCCCACACTGCCCCCACAGAGGTTGTTGCAGGGCCCCACACTGTCCCCACAGAGGTTGTTGCAGGGCCCCACACTGTCCCCACAGAGGTTGTTGCAGGGGCCCACACTGTCCCCACAGAGGTTGCTGCAGGGCCCACACTGCCCCCACAGAGGTTGCTGCAGGGCCCCACACTGTCCCCACAGAGGTTGCTGCAGGGCCCACACTGTCCCCACAGAGGATGTTGCAGGGGCCCCACACTGTCCCACAGAGGTTGCTGCAGGGGCCCACACTGTCCCACAGAGGTTGCTGCAGGGCCCCACACTGCCCCCACAGAGGTTGCTGCAGGGCCCACACTGTCCCCACAGAGGTTGCTGCAGGGCCCACACTGTCCCCACAGAGGTTGTTGCAGGGACCCACACTGCCCCCACAGAGGTTGTTGCAGGGGCCCACACTGTCCCGCAGAGGTTGCTGCAGGGCCCCACACTGTCCCCCACAGAGGTTACTGCAGGGGCCCACACTGTCCCCACAGATGTTGCTGCAGGGCCCCACACTGTCCCACAGAGGTTGCTGCAGGGGCCCACACTATCCCCACAGAGGTTGATGCAGGGGCCCACACTGTCCCCCACAGAGGTTGCTGCAGGGCCCACACTGTCCCCCACAGAGGTTGCTGCAGGGGCCCACACTGTCCTCACAGAGGTTGTTGCAGGGGCCCACACTGTCCCCCACAGAGGTTGCTGCAGGGGCCCACACTGTCCCCACAGAGGTTGCTGCAGGGGCCCACACTGTCCCCCACAGAGGCTGCTGCAGGGCCCCCACAGAGTCTGCTGCAGGGGGCCCCCACAGAGGCTGCTGCAGGGCCCCCACAGAGGCTGCTGCAGGGGGGCCCCCACAGGCTGCTGCAGGGCCCCCACAGAGACTGCTGCAGGGCCCCCACAGAGGCTGCTGCAGGGCCCCCACAGAGGCTGCTGCAGGGCCCCCACAGAGTCTGCTGCAGCACCCCCTCAGAGACTGCTGCAGGGCCCCCACAGAGACTGCTGCAGGGCCCCCACAGAGACTGCTACAGGGGCCCTCACAGAGGCTGCTGCAGGGGGGCCCCCACAGAGGCTGCTGCAGGGCCCCCACAGAGTCTGCTGCAGCACCCCCTCAGAGACTGTTGCAGGGCCCCCACAGAGACTGCTGCAGGGCCCCCACAGAGACTGCTACAGGGGCCCTCACAGAGGCTGCTGCAGGGGGGCCCCCACAGAGGCTGCTGCAGGCCCCCCTCCCAGAGGCTGCTGCAGGCCCCCCTCCCAGAGGCTGCTGCAGGGCCCCCCATAGAGGCTGCTGCAGGGGGCCCCCACAGAGGCTGCTGCAGGCCCCCCCTCCCAGAGGCTGCTGCAGGGCCCCCCCATAGAGGCTGCTGCAGGCCCCCCCCCTCCCAGAGGCTGCTGCAGCCCCCCCCCATAGAGGCTGCTGCAGGGCCCCCACAGAGGCTGCTGCAGGGGGCCCCCCTACAGAGGCTGCTGCAGGGGGCCCCCACAGAGGCTGCTGCAGGGGCCCCCCACAGAGGCTGCTGCAGGGGGCCCCCACAGAGGCTGCTGCAGGGCACCACTACTTCCCCCACAGAGGCTGCTGCAGGGGGCCCCCACAGAGGCTGCTGCAGGGCACCACTACTTCCCCCACAGAGGCTGCTGTAGGACCCCCACCCACTCCCCACAACAGCCCACCACAAAGGCTACAGTAGGACCCACATTGCGTCCCACCACACAGACTGTACCGGGACCCTCCCTCCCTCACCACAACAACCCGCCATTAACCAAATATTACACACCAAACTGAATTTTCTACACTAGCCTTGAGCCAATTTGTGGATGAATATCTTAACCGTTTCTGGTCTTCGTGATTTGTGGTGTTGAAGGGTCTCCCAGGGACTTGTACTCACCTGAGTGTGCCTACTGACTCAAACAGACCAAGCAGGTCTTAGTTTAATGCAACATTGTCTGAACACCTTGTTCTTTTAATTGTAATTAAGGTTTTGTAACTACAGTGGTTAGCTTTATCTACTTCGTATAAACCATTCCACTTGACAATTCTAAAACTGATGGAAGTGCCTTTTGACATCCCTGTGACTCATCTGTGAATAATTTCCCTATCCGCCCCTCGTTCTGTTGTTCCAAGCTATGAATATTATTTTTTTTGTCAATCTGATCTATTTCCATTATTATTTTATATGTTGTCGTGGCAGACTTATTTTTCCTCTCCTGTGTCGTGAGATGTAGTTTCCTTAGTCTTGCTGATGGATTCCGTCCCTCAAGTCTGGAATGATCCTTGTTTTATATCTTTGAATTATTCTAGCCTAGTCATGTGCCTTTTCAGATGGTGGGTTTCCACACTGGGGTTCCATGCTCAAGAAGAGGCCTCACATATGCTAAAAATGGAACCCGAAAGGCTTCCTTTTTCAAAATTCCTGAAGGCTTCACGGACATTGTCTAATTTTATATATATACTTCTGACGTTCTGGGTGTTTACTCCATGCTTTTTTGACTTTTTCTGATGCAGATCTTCATTCTATATTGCGTTATGGGTCTCCTTTCTCCTATTCATATTCTCATAACTTTGCATTTAGCTGGGTTAAAGTCTAACAGCCATTTTTTAGACTACCTCTGGAGGTGTAAAAATTTCTTTACTTTCTTCGTTTGTTTGTTCTGCATCATCTGCAAAGACTGTAATGAAGAATCCAAAGATGGGTCTCAGGACCACCATGCAAATATACGTATATGTGTGTTGTAATGCTGCTGCTGTTTATTATGTCCCCACCCCCCTCTTCTCACACTTCTCTCCCCCTCCACTCCTCCCCCCTCCTCTTCCCTCCACTCCTTCCCCTTTCTCTTTTCACTCCTCCCCCCTTTTCTCACTCTACTCTCCCCTCCCGGTTTGGTGCCTTCTTTTGATAATTACCTTACCTTAGTCTCCCCTCCACTCCTTCCCCCTTCTCTTCCCACCCCTCTAGCCCTTCCCCATTCTTCCTCTTTCCCTCTCTGCCCTCCCCCCTAATCTTTTCCCCTGTCCTCTTCTTTTATCTTCCCTCTCACCCCTCTCCCCTCATCTTACATCTTCACTTTATATATATCTTCATCACCATAACCATATTCACACCTCTTTTAATCTTCCCTAATCAATATCTTCATCACTATAAGCCGAATTAATTAATTTCATCATTTTTGAGTAAATCGTGAAAAATGTGTGTAAACTACATGAGAAAACTGTTGCATCGGACGATGTTGTTGTAGAATGATTAGGTTGTGGGCAGGAATTGGAGTACCAAACGTCCACTGCTTTTCCTTAGTTTTATTATAAATATATATATCTTGTACACCAGGCCAGGAGCTAGCTAGTGTGTGTAAGGGAGCGCGTGTAGACGCCCCAATGCCCAGGCTGTGTCTGCTCGTCCGAGCTCTGCAGTGTAGAGCAGATTGCATTAAAATCTGCTGACCACGTTGTTGATACCTATTAAGTTGTTTAGCTTAAGAGGGTACAGGTCACCCTGTGTGTCTGGCGCCTAACTGGCGTCCAACAAAACTCCATGGAAAACAAATCCGCGATTTCATTCAGACGTCATGAAAATCGCACAAGAGGTTTAGGGTTAGATTCTGATGTTTCTTATTTTCTTAAAAGTATTTAACTTTAGCCAATCCTACCCAGCCTATGTCTGTCCCAAGCCCCAGACAATTTACCCTGCAAAGTTGGGTGAGGCTAACTCCTAGCACTTGGCCTCCAACCTTGGCCAGACACTGACAGATAAACAGACAAAAAACATTTATATAGATTGAGGAGGGTTATATGAGATGAAGAATTTATTCCACATGAGGGGAAAACAGAACAAGGTGGAAGTTGGAACATAAAATACAACAAATAAATTACTAAGCAGTAAACAATTGATTTACTAGATTGGACATTAGAACGTTGAAGGAATAACTGCACCAGGTACCCAAGAGCTAAACTTCACTCCCTGTAGATATTATAGTACTGTATTGTACTCACCATCCAGGTAGATCTCACTCTCCAGCTGCTTATCCATCCAAAAGAGGGAAGCGATAGGCCCTGTCACCAAAAAGAAATTTAAAATCTGCCGCTTGACATATCTGATAAAAATTAAGCAAATTCAATACACAGTACACGTTTAGTCCATAAATTTAAAATGAATTTAATATATAAGGTACAGTGCCTTATATTTTCCATCCAAATCATAAGAAGTGCAGAAATTTAATGATGAATTTGCAATAACTGGAAGGTTGTATTAACTCAAAAAGCAGCATTTCTGTGCGAGCCCTGGTGGCTTCCTGGAGCTACTATTTGCTGAACGGTACCATCTACTAGGTCGCATCAGCCGCGGAGTTCTATAGACCTACTGGGGACCAGCACCAGAACCTGGCCTACTGACAGAGGCAGAGGGGGTGATGACATTTATTGACATCGTCTCACCACGGAAGGCAATCAGAAAGTCAGCGAGTCGGAAAAAAACATTGCTGGCTTAAATGGAGACCGAAACCTCGAACCCCGCCTAAATATCTCCCCCCAAGTATATAAACAAACGATCAAATTCTATCGGAACTAGCGCGAGCTTGTTCACCCCATCTCCCCCACTCAACCCGTCCTCGATTCCAGTCCCAGCCCGTCCTCCAAACAAAGATCCAAAAGTGATTCCATGCACCCGCCAAACCCCCTGTTTATGAATGAAAAGCGGTTTACACACGACTCACAACTGCTGACGTTCGAACATATCCAGAACAAGTGCTTCACTGACGAATTTTGTTCGAACCACAACGCTGTAAATGCTTCACCCACGTACTACAAATACAAATAATCGCCAGCAGAACCTAAACACCTAACCTAACCTATGCCTATTTATACACAATATGCTAATATATTATAATATTAATTTACACTTGAGAAAATTCCAGTTTTGAATGAACAACATGTTAAAATTTATGAATGCGTCTGTGGGGTTGACCGCTGAATGTAATGGACTTGAGTCGAGGATGGGTTGCCAGTCCATTACATCCAGCGGTCGCATACATTTTTAACATGCTGTTCATTCAAAATGGGAATTTTCTCAAATATAAATTAATATTATAATATATTAGCATCTTGTACATGTACTGTATAGGCATAGGTTAGGTTAGGTGTTTAGGTTCTGTTGGCGATTATTTGTATTTGTAGTACGTGGGTGAAGCATTTACAGCGTTGTGGTTTGAACAAAATTCGTCAGTGAAGCACTTGTTCCGGAAGTGTTCGAACGTCATCAGTTGTGAGTCGTGTGTAAACCGTTTTTCATTCATAAACAGCTGGGGTTTGGCGGGTGCATGGAATCACATTTGGGTCTTTGTTTGGAGGACGGGCTGCCCCCACTTGTGAGGTGGATGGGTGGAGAGCTCACCACCAGGCAGGGTTCCAGCTCCCAGTTCTAAAGCATATGCAGGCATCTGCCGGAAATGTACTTGAAGGAAATGTGGACTGAGGAGAGGAAAGAGAATAAGAATGGCACCCAACCACTTGAGTTGTCAGGGATTCAATGCCGACCTGCAAGAAGCGAAATCGTCGCCCTACCGTCCACGTCCGGGAACCCAAACTTCCCGCAAAGTCACAGGTAGGAGGCGGCATTGATGGTTCATACCGTGGAAACAGGAAGAAACCAAGACAGATCGCCTATGAGAACATTGGACACTCCCCTGGACATCAATGGTACAGAGAGCCAAACCTGAAAACCCAGCAAGCTACTCAAAGTGTCCAGCTCCAAACACAGGACCGAATAAGTGACCCCCGATCCTCTTCCGGTTGAGACAGTGAACCACGTGGGAACAATCCAAATGGAGCCAGAACACAGTGCCCGGGGAATTGGAACTCTCCTCAGAGCATGCCACAACGCTGCAAACACCCAAACCATACTGTGAGCCCAATGTAGGAGAGGAGACCAACAACCCTGGCCGGCATGGCAAGTGCTGGTCACAAAACCGCAACCCAGAGCCGAGACGTCCATTAAGCAAAGGCAGAGAAGGTGCCAGGGAACTGAACCCCAAAAAGTCCAAGAAGAAGCCAGGGATGTAGCAGCTGGCAAAGAACCTGAAAGCGGTAAGCCTGCTGCACCACCACAAAACCTTGCCAATCCCTGAAACCTGATGTATAGGGATGTGTCAATACGCATCCCAGATGTCCAGGGAAACCATCCAAGTGTCCGCCTCTGGTACAAGACAGACCTGGTACATAAAGGTCATCCAGACCAAAGAGCAAGGAATGAACTGGTTCAGCTGCAAAAGAGCGAAGATGAACTGGAAGTCCGGTGGATCTCTTTTTCACGATCGGGAAGAGGTGTTAACCCAACTCAAGTGATGAAGTTATTTCACACATGCCAGAAGCCACCCACTCATAGATGACTCGCTGTAGGTGAGGAGAGAAAGCCTGCCCGGAAAGACCCGAACCCCCCAGAAAGGTGAAGAACAACTAACCCCACCACAGACCGTGGGAAACGACCCGAAAAAAAAAACAGGAATCGTGGGGTCAGGATGATGCAAACTGGGTGAGCCACCCACCCACCAACCTGTCAAAGGTGCAAACTGCAAAAGGGCCGGATTGAACACAAGAGGCCGATGCCTTCCGAAAAATGCTAGCACGGCGCTGATCAGATGGAGAAGAACCTGGTATCTGATACCACATTTGGCGCGCCTGGGATAGAAAAGCAGTCTTGTGGAGAGGCTTCAAAGGAAAAAAGAACTGGCTGAAAGGAAAACCCAGAAACCTCAGCAGGACTAGCAAGCTGAACTGTCTCCACACCCGATTTGGAAGGGGCAACCACTCCGATTCCAAACCTGCAATGGATTTCTAATGCATGAAGGGTAAACCTAAGCAGGGCAAACTAGCACTGGGATCATTATGCTGGACCTAAAAGTAAGCCAACACAGCCTGGGCGCTATGGCTGTGAAGGCCAACCTTGACGTGCTGAGAGAAGCAAATGAACCATCATTGCACCTTGCCAGCCAAAGTCACTCCTGACATGAGTTAAGACAGGAGCGTCCCAAGACACCTGACTCACATTGTGCGAGGGGTTACCACAAGCGAGGGGAACCTGTAAGGGAAACCAGAGAAGATAACCCTGGTAATGCAAGGGCAGCACTATGGAGCACACCGCAAAGGTAACCCTGCACACATGCAGCTCCAAGCACACTCAAAGCGTGGCTCATGTTACAGTGCAGATTACGGCAAACGCCACCAAGGGGCAAACACCATCACTTAACAGAAAAAAGCAGAACACCAGAGTCAACACGAAAGAGAGGCGACCTGGTACCCACTTTGTCTGCTACAGAACTGGGATCCGAGATCCCAGGTGGCAATGAGCTACTACCCCCTCCCACGAAACAAGTTGGGAAGGTGGAGCGAATGAGTTTGCGCTAATTCTTAAAGAATTTGATCGTTTGTTTACCTAGCTGGAGGAAGTTTTTTAGGCCGACTGGACAGCACGCTGGACTGTGATCCTGTGGTCCCAGGTTCGATCCCGGGCGCCGGCGAGAAACAATGGGCAGAGTTTCTTTCACCCTATGCCCCTGTTACCTAGCAGTAAATAGGTACCTGGGTGTTAGTCAGCTGTCACGGGCTGCTTCCTGGGGGTGGAGGCCTAGTCGAGGACCGGGCCGCGGGGACACTAAAGCCCCGAAATCATCTCAAGATAACCTCAAGATAATCAAGATGCAACAGTGAGAGCAGCTTCCCAGTTGAACCATGTTAAGAGTTGTGTCTCGAGTTACATCAGTGAGAGTTGTATGAGCAAGTTATTTAAGTGATTGTTGCATTAGTGAGTTGTATGAGTTAGTCAAGAGATTATTGAATCAGTTAGAGTTGTATGAGTTAGTTATGCAGTTGATTGTTGCATCAGTGAGAGGTGTATGAGTTAGTCAAGTGATTGTTGCATCAGAGAGAGTTGAATGGACAAGGTAAGTGATTGTTGCACTAGTGAGAGTTGTATGAGTTAGTTATGCAGGTGATTGTTGCATCAATGAGTTGTATGAGTGAGTTATACAAGTGATTGTTGCATCAGTGAGACTTAATGAGTTTGTCATTTAGATGATTGTTGCATCAGTGAGAGAGCTTAGTGAGTGAGAGATGAATGAGAGAGAGCTGTTGTAGTGAGGAGGTACATGAGAGACAGGTGGGTGAGTGAGCAGCATGAGTGCGAGAGTGTACTCACCTGGGTCAGCCAAGCCAGTGGTCTCCAGGAGGATGTAGTCAAACTTGCCTCTTTTCTTCATCAAGTTCTCGATGGCCTTGACACCGTTATCTCTGACAAAATAATGATCATAATGATAATAAACTATTCAGAACATAACCAGCCTTGATACCGTTGGTTAGACTCATGTGGTGAGATTATATCTAAAGTACTGTATTTTATGCAGTGCTTCAGCTCTATACAAATACAGTACTGTATTCATTGAGTATACAGTGTATACAAATTCCTTCAGCACAGGGGACACTGGTCACTCAGCGGTCATGAGGCAAGTGAAGCTTCACTACAATGGAGAGCAAAAATAAAAATTTACTAACATACAGTACTGCATGATGTTTATTTCCAACTCTACAGCTGTATTAAAACTTGATTTTTATATTATGTGTTAAAATATTATAAGTCCATTTTGTATTGCTGTAGGTAAAACACAAGCGTTGAATATAATGAAACAACATTTTCTGGGTGAGTCCCAGAGGCTCCCTGCAGTTATCGTGCTAATATGCAATTCATTAGATTAGGGCAATACAGTAGTTATAGGAGTTCAGCCTACCGGGGACTACGAGCCAGAACCTGGCCCCCTCAGAGAGGCACAGTGAGCAATGGCCCTGGAAAACCCTGAGTCATTTCTTGCCAGGCATTGTCAATGAGTTTTAAAGCAGTACAAATGTTAAAATGGTTTTTCCAGAATTCTTTGAGGGTGAGGTTTGTGGCATCAGTCACTTCAAAACATTTCCGGAAAAGTGCCCTTTTATAAAGTTTCTTAAAATTTGCAATGATTTTCTGGTCCATAGGCTGAATTAGAGGAGTGGTGTTAGGAGGAAGGAACTTTATTGTGACAAAATTAAATTTGTCCAACAATGCATCTTCCAAGCCTGGAGGATGAGCAGGAGCATTGTCGAGGAAAAGCAGGGCCTTGAGTGGCAAACTTTTCTCCTGCAAATATTTTTGTATGGAAGGACAAACCACCTCATTCACCCACTCCATAAAAAACAGCTTAGTCACCCATGCCTTACTATTAGCCCTCCACATCACACATATTTGGCTATTCTGCACATTATATTTTTTGAAAAACCCTTGGATTTTCAGAATGATACACAAGCAAGGGTTTAATTTTCAAATCGTCGCTCGCATTTCCAGACAGCACAAGAGTAAACCTATCTTTCATAGGCTTGTGTCCAGGCAATGACTTCTCCTCCTGGGTAATGTATGTCCTCTAAGGCAATCCTTTCCAGAATAGCCCTGTCTCATCACAATTAAACACGTGTTGCGGTAGGTATCCCTCACTCTCTACAAAATCTTTAAATTCTTCAATAAACTTTTCAGCCACTGGTTTGTCTGAGCTGGCAGCCTCCCCATGCCTCACAACATTATGAATACCACTTCTTTTTCTAAATTTTTCAAACCATCCCCGTTTGCCTTAAAGTCTTACGTATCTGCACTCGTTCCAGGTGGTTTTCTTTACAAGGTCTTCATGCAATACCCCCTGGTTTTCTCACAAATGATGGCCTCTGAAATGGTATCACCTGCTAACTCCTTGTTGTATATCCAAATTAATAACAACTTTTCAATATCTTCAGGTATTTTTGTTCTTTATTTCGTGATTGTTGATACGCCTTTTGCCACTTTAGCACTCAAAATGTCCTTTTTCTTGGCAAGTACAGTGCATATCGTTGACATGGATTTGTTGTACTGACTAGCTAGTTCAACAACACAATTACCATTTTCATGTTTACGAATGATCTCTTGTTTTTCCTCTATGGTCATTCTTACATGTCATTCTTAGACCAGCATCGCGAAGTTCAGGCTCCTGCACAGCCCCTCGAGCAACCGCCGGGTGACCCGAGGGCCCACCAGAAACAGACGAAGGCGGGACCGCAGCCGCTGGAGAGACTCCGGAGGGAGAGACAAGGAGGAGGTGCGAGAGTCCCAAACGAGGCCCAGCCAAGTCCGAACCTGAGAGGGAACCAGATGGGACTTCCTCCAGTTCACCAAGAACCCGAACCCGGCGAGCTGGGAAAGAACCAACAAGCGGACCGGCTGGGAGCCCAAACCAGCCAGTCGTCGAGGTAGGCCAACACCCGAACTCCCAGGAGACGCAACCGAGCCACGACTACCCGTGTAAGGCGCGTGAACACGCGAGGTGCCAGGTTCAACCCGAACGGGAGACAACGAAAGCGGTAACCCTGACGCCCCACCACAAAACCTAGCCAGTCCCTGAACCGCGGATGAATCGGGACATGCCAATAAGCATCCCGGAGGTCCAGGGACACCATCCAAGCGCCCGGCTCCAAAAGGAGCCGAACCTGAGACAGCGTAGTCATCCGGAAGGAGGGGCAATAAACCCAGGGGTTCAGACGGGACAAGTCCAGAATGAACCTCAGGTCCGCGCAGTCCCGTTTCGGAACCGGAAACAGACGGGAAACCCATCTGAGGGACGACGTCGTTTCGATGACGCCCAAACGTACCCACTCCAAGACGACTCGACGGAGCGCAGGGGAAGAAACTTGCCCTGCCAGCCCCGAACCCCCCAAAGGGGGAGGGGCCACCCAACGCCACCACAGACCGCGAGACACAACCTGAAAGGCCCACGAATCGTGGGACCAGGCGCAGGCGAACAGCGCAAGCCGCCCCCCCATCGCCCCGTCAACGGGGCAAACCGCGAAAGGGCCGGCGACCCTTACGAGACCCAGAACCCCGCACAGGGCGAAAACCGCGCCGACCAGACGAGGGCGGGTCCGCAGCAGGAGCCGAACCCGAACCTGACACCAGAGGCGTACCACGACGAGAGGAACCCCGAGCTCTGGCACGACCCTTCCGGGAAGACCCACCCCGGGACCCCCGGAAGACCAACAAGTCCGACATCGGACGACAAGCTGCCGACGCAGCCTGAATAAACTGCGCCACGGCCGACTCCGCAAAAAGAAGAGGACAAAAGGGGGAAGAATGCCTAAGAGCCAGAGCCCAAGCAGATTCCACGGAGGAACCCAGCACCGCCTGCCGACACGCGAGACGGGAAGCATAAAACAGGGAAACCGCATCCCGCAAAATTGGCGTGAACAGCTTCAACAAGGCAGCGAACGAGCGCGCAGCCGAGGACAAGGCGCCAGACCCTGGGACGGACCCAAGCGTCCTCACATCCTCCACGAGCCAATCCGAGGACAGCTCCAGGATGGAAAAGAACCGCAAGGCCGAAGCCAAAAGGCCCCGGGCGCGCAAGTCCTCCGCAACAAGCGCCGCCGAAAGGACGGGAACCTGCACATGGAGCTGAATAACGCCCACATCGCGGGGGAGGGCAGGGGCAAACAAGCACTCATTCAGGTACTCAAGCTCGCCCCCCAGGAAAACCTGAATCACCGTGGAAGCTTCCCGCCACTCCAACGTGCGGGAACGACAGAAGGAATGCCAGGAATCCAAAACAAGCAAGGGGCAGGCTGCTAGCCAGGAAGACTCCGGAACCTCGTAACGGAGCCAGAAAGGGAACGAAGTCCCAAACCTGAACTCAGATGGATCCAGTTCCGAGGCATAATCCGGGTCCCGCAGGAGGTAAGCTGCAAAGGCCGCTCGCACCTCACCAGGTTGGATGCGATAAGCCGAAAACCTCCGGAAAGACGGAACCGACGAACCCGGGGGAACACGGAACCGAACCCGGGGAGGGGCCGACACCAAATCCAACTCGTACGCAGAGGGGGGAAAAGAGAACCCCACTCCTTGTAACAATAAGCCCCGCTCAGAGGGAAGAAAAACCCAGGCGGGGTCCAGCGGAGCCCAAGGCCCCCAAGTCAGCCCCTCCCCAGCCTCGAGGTCCAACACCACAGGACCCGAGGCCGAGTCCTCTCCCCAAGCCCCGACCCCACAAGACAAGGACGGAGCAGCCGGAACAGCTGAAGGAAGGGGGGCCCACTGGTCAGACCCCGAAGCTTCGGCCGGGAGACAAGACTCGAATGCCTCTGCCGCTCCCCCGGAAGGGGCACCCCCCGAAGCTGCCCGAGTCTCAAGATCAAGTAACCCCTGCTCCGACCCCGAAACCCTCAGACGTTTCGGGGCTGGAAGCAAGGGGGGGGGGGACCAGAACGAGCAGTAGGGGAAGGACGAGGAGGCGCGGACTGAACCAGGATCGAAGCGACCCCCACCCCCAAGTCCGGGTCACGAAAAGCAAAGCGGGGCAGCCCCGGGGCATCCGGGTGAGCAACCAACCTAGCGCGTTGCAACAGACGAAACCTAGACTGCAACGCACGCGCCGCCTGTACCCGAAGAGAATCATCAGAGGATTGGGTAAATTGAGTCACAAGCAAGCAGCAACACTCACAGGACTCAGGGTCGAAAGTATCACCGACCCAACAGGCAGCATGGCAGAGGCAAAAACAATGAGGGTCACCCTGAGACAAAGGGACCGAGCAACCCTCAAACTCGCACACAGCGAGTGGGGACTCCGGGGTCACATCCATCGGACCCACGCGCCCCCTAGGGGATTCCCAGGGTCCTGAGCGTTTACTTTAAAAGGACTCGCGCTCAGGTAGTCCCAGGCAGGGAGCTGCTAACCGGCGCCCAAAACTACCAATCGAACTTCTAAAGCTGTACCCCAGGGACGTGTACACTCACGGGGACCTAGCAGGGGGCGCCATCGAGTATAACCGTGAAAGGGTTAGAACTAAGGAATGAATATGACAGAACCCCCCACCAGGCAAAAACAAAAAGAAAAACAAAACCCCGCAAGAGGACAGCGAACCCCAGGGAACAGAGCCGCCGCTATGTCGGGAATACAAGCTGTGCAGCACCCTGCGCCCCTACCAGTGCAAACTGCCTCTTACCTGCCAGTAACAAGGGAGAACAGAACACCCAAGAGCCCAACAGGCGGCCAAAAACCGAAAAAGGTAAAACGGACCAGCAGAGGCAGATCCCAAGGAGCCTGTGGAAGGTGGCCCCAAGCCCCAAGGGTAGTACTTACAGGGCACCTAGGGAAGGAAACCCTAGGCGCATGCAGCCCGAGTACCAAAATTACTCCTGGCTCTCGCACCCAGAAAACAAACACCACACGCAAGCACAGTGTTGTAGCGAACACCGGAGCCAGAGCACACGACCTTCGCCTATAGCATCAGCCTCAAGAACTGAGGTGTGGGTAGCCGGCGCGGAGGGTCTGGGGCTCCCCTTCCCCCTCCCGGGGAGGGGGGAGCTGCGCAGACAGCGGCGCGGCAGCGTGTGACGTCACACTAGTTTGCTCGTTTTTCTTTGGGGAGTTCTATCCACTAGTTCGGCTTTTGGTAGCAATTTTAACCAGAATAGGGGTTTGTTTTGGGGCGCTTACCTTTCTGGGTGCCTGTCCCGGTCGATGGCAGACATAGAATGCTTCCAACCACACGGGGGCTTCTATAGGCCATTGCTCCCGTTGCCTCTCTGAGGGGGCCCGGTTCTGGCCGTGGTTCCCGGTAGGCCTAAGAACTCCATACACATGACTGATGCCAAAGTCTGACATTAGCATATCAGCCTGGGATAGCTCTGGGGAGCCGACGGGGCTCCCCCCAGAAAGAGTGGTAGACGGTTGGAACAAGTTAGGTGAGAAGTTGGTGGAGGCCAAAATCGTCAGTAATTTCAAAGTGTTTTATGACAAAGAGTGCTGGGAAGACGGGACACCACAAGCGTAGCTCTCATCCTGTAACTACACTTAGGTAATTACAAAAGAAATCTCAATTTAATTGATATCCTATGTAACTGAGGTGAGTGAGACAAACGGCTACAATCTTATCATTGATAAAAAATTTATAGCTACTTGTTACATGGCATTTATGAAATGATTTCTTGGTGATAGCAATAATCAATTCTATCAGTGATCAGTAATCATTATGGATTGAAAAGGAATTTCTTAACTATGGACACCATAAATACATTTCTTACACAAAGGTGTATCAGCGACCACCACACAAAGGTGTATCCGTGACCACCACACAAAGGTGTATTAGCGACCACTACACAAAGGTGTATCAGTGACCAACCACACAAAGGTATGTCAGTGACCATCACACAAGGGTATGTCAGCGACCGCCACACGAAGGTTGTGGTCGCTCTGCCACCATCATGCAACCACATGCCAGGCCTTGGAACCTGAACTGGGGTTTAAAGAGTGCTGGACACAAGACCTCTCTTATAGGACCATCTGAGCTCCCTCCCTACACATGCTAATAGATAGTCTTGAATCTTTGAATACCATCCTCACTGGGAGGAGCTGCATGACAATTGATTCTGCTTTTGGAATAAAAAGTGCATAGTTACACCATAATTCCAACACAAGTGAAAGCAAGGAAGACCCCCTTAATTATAGACCTGTATCATTGACAAGTGTAATAGTCAAAATATTGGAAAAAATAATTAAAACTAAATGGGTAGTACACCTGGAGAGAAATGATATAATATCAGACAGACAGTATGGTTTTCGATCTGGAAGATCCTGTGTATCGAATTTATTCAGTTTCTATGATCGAGCAAAAGAGATATTACAGGAAAGAGATGGTTGGGTTGACTGCATCTATCTGGACCTAAAAAAGGCTTTTGACCGAGTTCCACATAAGAGGTTGTTCTGGAAACTGGAAAATATTGGAGGGGTGACAGGTAAGCTTCTAACATGGATGAAAAATTTTCTGACTGATAGAAAAATGAGGGCAGTGATCAGAGACAATGTATCAGACTGGAGGAATGTCACAAGTGGAGTACCACAGGGTTCAGTTCTTGCACCAGTGATGTTTATTGTCTACATAAATGATCTACCAGTTGGTATACAGAATTATATGAACATGTTTGCTGATGATGCTAAGATAATAGAAAGGACAAGAAACTTAGATGATTGTCATGCCCTTCAAGATGACCTGGACAAAATAAGTATATGGAGCACCACTTGGCAAATGGAATTTAATGTTAGTAAATGCCATGTTATGGAATGTGGAATAGAACATAGACCCCACACAACCTATATACTATGTGAGAAATCTTTACAGAATTCTGATAAAGAAAGAGATCTAGGGGTGGTTCTAGATAGAAAACTATCACCTGAGGACCACATAAAGAATATTGTGCGAGGAGCCTATGCAACGCTTTCTAACTTCAGAATTGCTTTTAAATACATGGATGGCGATATACTAAAGAAATTGTTCACGACTTTTATTAGACCAAAACTGGAATATGCAGCGGTTGTGTGGTGCCCATATCTTATGAAGCACAGCAACAAACTGGAAAAGGTGCAAAAACACGCTACTAAGTGGCTCCCAGAACTGAAGGGCAAGAGCTATGAGGAGAGGTTAGAGGCATTAAATATGCAAAAACTAGAAGATAGAAGAAAAAGAGGCGATATGATCACTACGTACAAAATAGTAACAGGAATTAATAAAATTGACAGGGAAGATTTCCTGAGACCTGGAACTTCAAGAACAAGAGGTCATAGATTTAAACTAGCTAAACACAGATGCCGAAGAAACGTAAGAAAATTCACCTTCGCAAATAGAGTGGTAGACGGTTGGAACAAGTTAAGTGAGAAGGTGGTGGAGGCCAAGACCGTCAGTAGTTTCAAAGCGTTATATGACAAAGAGTGCTGGGAAGACGGGACACCACGAGCGTAGCTCTCATCCTGTAACTACACTTAGGTAATTACACTTAGGTAATTACTGAACCCCAACTGAGTCCAACCTCGGTGTGCTACACATACTGTATCATGGCGTGCTGCCCAAGGATATGCATGTCCAGTGAACTGGCCCCTTGTGTCTGATTAGATTGGCACAAATCTCTGCCAGGAACGAATGCCTTCATCATGACACACCTACCTCCAACATCCAGTTGTTTCTCCACCACCACACAAATACTGTCGGAAATTTCTAACAACAATTGCTAACTTCCAATATAAGATGCAGAAAATAGTATTACTGCTGTTTGTATTCATCTAAAAATAAATTAATATATTAGTTACTCAATCAAGAGAAAATTATATTTTGTGGCATTTTCCTCTAGAAAATGTGATTTATTGTCACATAGCAGAAATCAATTTATACTTGTATAATTAATCACTTAATACTTAATTCAGCAATCCCAAGACTGGAACTCACAAATTACTCTTCACTAAATTATTAGTTATCAGTAAAATTAAAATAAACTCCGCCTTTCAATTATTAATAAAACTCAAAGGGAACTATATTTGGGGATGCATCCCCGGGAAGAAAAAGTAGCCATTATTATTGCACCGAGCCTTCCCAGCTAACATGCGTAAATTTTGTTTGCCAGATTGAATCGCATCGTCGGTATTTGAAATACTAAATACCAAATTAACGGACAGATTCGACCATGACAACAACAGGGAAGTGCTTAATTACCTGTCTATACCTAGTCATTATTAGCCAATATTATATGTCTTAGGTTAGATGGTTAAATGGCATGATTCACAGCCCAAAAGGCTTGGCTTCATAATACTGTACTAGTAAACTGATTCATAAATTTGCTATAAAATCATAATACTGTAATTATAAATTTGTAGTTATACATAGTTACAGTGTATGTTTTTGACAGGCTGGAGTTGGGAACACTGTTAGTGAAGAATTGCCATTAATGTTGAAGCAACATCACCAAAGACGACGCCATAGCAGGGCACACTCATGTGTTCAGTACCGGTGTCGGAATAAACGACACCATTTACTAACAAATTCATTCAAAGAAAACGAGAATGCAGTGGAATTTTCCCCCGGAAGAAAACAGGGTATCATTACCATGTCGCCAATAAATTCACCTGCTAATAATATTGTGAATTCATCTTAAAACATCAGTTTCTGGAATGTAATCATCATAAAAATATTTCCCTTGAATGAACTTAATTATCAGTACTAAAATAGATTAAATATAAACCCCTCTTTCTACGTGTTGATAAAACCCATCTGGAGAAGGAAGGGAGAGAGGGCAGCAGCCATTAATTTTAACAACAAAAGTCTCGCTGGAGCTCGCTTGAATCTCCACAATTATTTCCCTCTAGACTCGGTGTTGTGGGATGTAAACAGCTTCCAACATCAACATGATCTTTATCTACAATATGGGAAGTGTTCTGTATCTGACAACCCATTAAATCTAGTCATTCCTGGCCAGTAATGAATGTTGATTAGGGTACTGGTTGGAATGCATGACAAGCCACCCAAAAAGGGTAAATATTAATTAAATTTTATCTAACAAATTACAATAATTTCCCCCTGATATAACTGTCATATATTGGTTATGATTATTATTGTGGGTGCCTTTTGACAGGTGAAATTGAAGGGGAGGAAGAATTAGCAATCAACTACCTGGTACAACACGTAACATGTGATTATACTAGCATCACCAACAAGGAGTATCTGTCTGTGATCATCCGTGTTCATATCTGGTTGTCCAGACCAAAATTAACTATACAGATAAGGCTTCCCCAAATATTAACTAATTATTTGTAGTCTTAACACCTAGTAACATTGTAGTAAATGTTTACCAATCGATAATTTTGATTGATAGACTACAGTAAATAACAAACCCCCAGCTTATGTAGGAAACAATTTGTGGGAATTGAATATCATACAATCCACTTTAACATCATACAGTCCGCTATCAAAATAAATAAATATATATATATATTAAATATAAATTCTAAATTAGAATTCATTAAATAAATCAATAAATCCCATGAGTCAGTTTTCCCCACAACCGGTTTTATGATTACTGTCAAAGCATAGTCAGATAAGGCTATAATTATTTATACAGGTACTAACCATATTCACTAACCATTTATTACAGTTTAGTGAACCTCAATAATGTTACTGTAACAGTTTAAATAAGGTATAACCCAATTTAATAATTAAAACCCCCCTAAGTGCATAAAGTGAAAGTTTATCAGTGATTTTAAATAATCTATACAGTCCCCTTAATAAAATAATTAATAAATAATTAAAATAATTCCAGTTCCCTGAATAATAAATACAACGGAGCTTCGATTAACGAATTTAATCCGTTCCGGCACCGAGCTCGTCATGTGAAACGCTTTCAAAACTAATTTTCCCATTTAAAATACTGTAACGGAAATAAAATTTATCCGTTCCACCCCCCAAAAACATTGATATGACATTTTATAATGTAAATATAATACTGTACATGTAATTATTATAAATGTTTTGTTTTACTATTTTCAACTGTCTCTGTAGTTTACTTTATGAAGAGTCATTGCTGGCTTGAGAAAGACGATGGGGAGATGGGAAGGAGGAGCAGGGTTATGGTGTGGAAGGAGAATTCACCTCTTGAGTCAGGAAGGTTCTCTCTTCTCGGGAATTTCACCCCACTGGGACCGGGTTGTGGTTCACTATCACTTGCTCATCTTTTCTTTACCTTTCCAAAGAACATAGCTATTGACAATTGCTTTTGTCTTTGTAATAGGATGTCCCTAAAACGAGTCATCAAATTGTCATTAAACATGTTCACACACCGTGTTGTCACTGCTTTATCAGGGTGATGCTTTTCCAAGAATGCAGTCACCTTTTCAAACATTCCCAACACTTCCCTGATCTCACTGGAAGAGGCAGCATCCTCCCTTACCTACTCCTCCTCCCCTGATGAGAGCTCTTGTACCTCCTCTTGATTCAGCTCTGCTGAAGTTCCAGGAGTTTTTCAGTGGTCAGTTCATCACTGTGCTACTCTACTAACTCCTGCACATCAGCAGCATCCATCTCCAGACCCAAAGTTTGCCCCCAAGAGCGACAATATCATCCACTAGATGCACTTCCGGATCGTTCACAAGTGCAGGTGCAGATGCAGGTGCATGATCGAAACCTTCAAAGTCTCGCTAAGAGACACCCTCAGCTCACAGGTTTCACCATGCACAGTTTAGGGTCCTCCGTGTCACTCCTTCCCACGCATTATCGATCAAACGTAAGGCAGCCAAAGTATTGAAGTGGTCCTTCCAGAATTCTTTGAGAGTCAGCTCTGTAGTGTCAATCTCATCAACACACCTCTCCAACAAGGCCTTCATGTAGAGCTTCTTAAAGTTGGCAATGACTTTCTGGTCCATGGGTTGGAGGAGTGGAGTGGTGTTAGGAGGAAGAAACTTGATGGTGATGAACTGATTTTCTGGAAACAAATCATCTTGCAGTTGTGGAGGATGTGCAGGAGCATTATCAAGCACAAGAAAGGCCTTGAGTGGTAACTGCTTCTCTTCAAGATATTTCCTCACTCAGGGGCCAAAAACGTCACTGACCCATTCACTGAAGAATATCAGAGTGACCCAGGATTTCTTATTGGACCTCCACATCACATTCAGTCGTGTCTTGTGCACTTTACACGCCTTGAACACTCGTGCATTTACTGAGTGGTAGACGAGCACCGGCTTGACCTTGCAATCGCCACTTGCATTGGCATAGAGCACGAGGGGTAAGCCGATTCTTCGTCGGTTTATGGCCAGGTAAAGATTTTTCCTCTTGCGTGATGTAGCTCATCTTCGTCATTTTCTTCTAAAATAGGCCAGTCTCGTCACAATTAAAAACTTGTTGGGGCAAGAACTCCTCTCTAGCAATGATTTCCTGGAACTCTGGTACAAATTTCACGGCAGTAGCCTTATCAGAGCTGGCAGCCTTCCCATGTCACACAACACTATGTACTAGTATACCGCTTCTCTTCCTAAATTTTTCAAACCATCCTCGGCTTGTCTTAAATATCCCCTCATCTTCAGATGACTCGCCTGGTGTATTCCTGACAAGGTCCACATACAGCACCTTTGCCTTAGCACAAACAATAACTTCAGAGACACTATCACCATGTAATTGCCTTTCATTCATCCAGATCAATGGTACCTTTTCAACATCATCTAGGATTTTTGGGCATTTCTTGCTAACCTTGGTAACTCCTTTAGCCACTTCAAGCTTCTTAAATTATTCCTTCCTCTTCAAGATGGTGCAAATTGTTGATGAGGACCTGCCATACTCCATGGCGAGATCAGTTACACGGACACCATTTTCGTGCTTTGCTATGATTTCCTTCTTCAAATCTACAGTAATTGTGTCTTTCTTCCTCTTGACAACACTATGTTTAGCAAGCAACTTCTTTGGCAACATCGTGGGTTACAAATTGTAGTCACAAAACCACAATAATACCAAAGAAAAGCACAAATACAGTATATGTAGAGGGATGCTTGTCCTGCGCAATACAACAACAACACTATCGTTAGGGGCGTCCAAGAATTTGCGAGAACCAGCGGAAACACTAGGAAGCACCAAGTGGTTTTCTTGTTAATCAAGAGTAAGCTCGTCAATCGAGACAACTTTTTTTGCGAGTGGCTCGCTCATTACTTGAAATGCTCATAGATAGAGCTGCTCGCCACTCTAGGTTTCACTGTAAATTTACTAAAATAATCACTTGCAAATTTTCCCAACAAATGCATAGCAGGCCTTGGAAACCTGGACCATATAGTAGATGATTTAAACCTTATAAATGGAATTAAGAAAACAGGTTATTTAAAGAAATAAAAGGGCTATGCATGATGAGGCAAATGTTAGGCATGATGAATGGAGGAA
>WNGS01166011.1:23659097-23723096 GCA_020271785.1 Procambarus virginalis | reverse complement strand
TTTTGCAAACAGGAGTGGTAGATGGTTGTAACAAGTTAAGTGAGAAGGTGATGGAGGCCAAAACCGTCAGTAGTTTAAAGCGTTATATGACAAAGTGCTGGGTGACGGGACACCACAAGTATAGCTCTCATCCTGTAATGTACCTTAGGTAATTATCGGGGTCCTATCTCCACTACACAGGTCCTATTCCCCACTACACAAGTCCTACCTCCACTACACAGATCCTACCTCCACTACACAGATCCTACCTCCACTACACAGTCCTACCTCCACTACACAGGCCCTACCTCCACTATGCAGGTCCTACTTACCACTACACAGGCCCTGTGTAGTGAGAAGTAGTGGGAAGATGTGGGTCCTGTGTAGTGGGAAGATGCCAGCCTCTGAACTGGGAGTGGATAGCCGGCACGGTGATGGGTGTAACGTCATGCTCCTTTGATCGTTTTAGTTGGGGGATTTCTGTTCAACAGTTAGGCTTTCAGTAGCAATTTTTTAACAGATAGGTTTTGGGATGCCTACCTTTCTGGGTGCCTGACTCAGTCGATGGCAGACATAGAATGCTTCCACCACATGGGGTTTCTATAGGCCATCGCTCCTCGTGCCTCTCTGAGGGGTCAGGTTCTGGCTCATGGTCCCCGATAGGCAGAACTTCATTTGCTCTGACTGTTGCTATGGTCTAATACATTCATATCAGCCCGGATAGCTACAGAAACTCAAAGCGGCTCCCCCCCCCAGAAAGACTGCAGAACATTTGGAGAGAGTAAATTTTAAAAAGAGGCACATTACAACTTCAGAGAAGAAAATCATGCTTAACAAGCTTGATTGAATTTATCTAGAATTCAGTAAGGCTTTTGACATTGTTCCACATGAGAGAGTGATTAGGAAAGTAGAGGTGTGGAATTGTTGTGGGTATCTTCTAAACTGGATTAGGGTATGGTAATTACACAGAAACATTAGGTCAGCATACATGGAGTAAATTTAGAGTGGATAACGGTCACAAGTAGAGTGCCCCAAGGTTTTGTTCTGTCTCTTACTATTTTCTACATACATAAATTATTTAGATTAAAAATTGTATGAAATTAATATTTAATGATCAAACTACAAAAATAATATGACGCACTTAGTATTAACAACTTGCACTGCCAGGCAAACTCGCATAAATTGAAACAATGCATATATATGGTATAAATGCAGAAGCCAAGTAAAACTGGGACACAACATGACTAAAGAATTTCCTCCATTTATTGACCTCAGTTTAGACTAGGTGTCCAGATTATAATATTTACTCTATAACAATAACTTGACCCACACGTTCTAAAAAATAAATTGCTTGCAGGGTGGTGCTCGTGTTACTGACAGTGATACTGGCCATACTCGGTGTAAATGATGCAGCAGTGACCAGACATAATGGCAGAGAAACCCTTAAGCATTACCCTCATAAAGCTGACTTTTATAAAAGACTGCTCCAAGTATCTGAGCCAAATCCCTTTTTAAAGCAAAGATTAGGTATGCCAAGAATGCAAAACTTTCCTCAAGAATGGCCTTACAATCAACATCAGGTTCAGTCTCTACCAAGAATTGGAATTAATCCAACAAGAGTTCACAGTTTTCCTCAAACAAGGCCTTACAACAGTCAAAAAATTCAGGCTCCTCCATCATACACACACATGTACCAACAAAAACAAGTTAAGAATGATGAACGCTTAAGCCAATCGTATGAGCCCAAGAATCAAATAAGTACTGTAAAGCACTCAACTACCAAGAAAAATATCAAAAGAGGGATATTTCCTTCAACAAAGAACAATTACAAATATCCTGTAAACCAAGGCATTAAACAAAGCATCATAAACCCAATGGCAGCAGAGAAAGTGCGAAAACAGTGGGTGCTTCCTCGCACAAGTCTCTGGGCTTCCCGCACATCCCCCTCAAACGCTGTCAGGAGATCCAGACAGAGAGGTAATTAAAATATATTTTATTCCTCACACAATTTGAATAAATAGTCACATACGCCAGAACTAATTTTATTCCCCAAATTTTATCTTTCACATTTTAATGCAAATATGTGACAGCAGCTTTTCTTTATGTCTGTTGAAATCCATAGAAGAATTATCCACACCCCATCTTTTAGAATAAAAAATACAGTGCATAAATAAATAAACCAATTACATTGTGTGGACTTAATTATTTGGTTTGAACTTTGCCTTCAGCTGTAGGAAATGCTGAACAAGATTTTAAGATCCATTCAAATAATCAATTTACAGTATAAACCAATTCAAATGGAACACTTCATTCTCAACTACTTTCATTGTATCCAATATACTCAGTTGCATCCAATCTTTATTTTTCTCAAATGTAATGTATCTTCAAACTATACCACATACTTATGCATATATTTTAAATCAAAACTCACTTGAAAAATTAATACACTTATTTAAAAAAAACTAGAGTTGAATGTAATGAAATGCCATTTTCTGGGTGAGACCTGGAGGCTCCCTAGGGCTATCCAGGCTGATATGAATGTATTAGATCATGGCATCAGTCAAAGCGATTGGAGTTCTTAGCCCTACCGGAGACCACAAGCCAGAACCTGGCTCCCTCAGAGAGGCATGAGGAGCAATTGCCTATAGAAACCCCTGTGTGGTTGGAAGTATTCTATGTCTACCATCGACCGAGTCAAGCACCCAGAAAGGTAGGCGCCCCAAAACAAGCACTATCTGGTTACAAAATTGCTACTGAAAGCTGAACTGGTGGACAGAATTCCCTAAGCTAAAAACGAGCATGACATCACAACCGTCATCACACAGCTGTCTGTGCAGCTCCCCATTCCCCGGGAGGGGAGGGGGGGGAGCTCCAGACCTCCCGCACTGGCTATCCACCCCCAGGTTGAATGTCAAAAATTGAAAAAAAAACTGCCGACTGGAGGGAGGGAGGTTTGCTGGGGAGCCTCTGGGTCTCACCCAGAAAATGACATTTCATTACATTCAACACTGATTTTCTGGGGGGGGGGGAGCCCCTTTGGCTCCCCGGAGCTACTTAACCAAAGATAAAACAAGAGGGACTTACCCGGGAGGCAGTCGCCATTCACTCCTCGACTCAAAGTCGAGACAACTGGCTTCATCCGCTGAACCAATTCGACACAGGCCCAACTAGGCCCAGGAACATTAACAAGGTATCAAGCAGCAAGGATCCTGTTTGACCCAAAAACAGCGTGCCTGAATGTCAACCCATGACATTTTACTGAAGACGACAGCCAATGCAGCAAACTTACGAACATCGTGGGCACAAGGACCGCAGGCTGGCTGGACCGAATAACCCTGCGGACAACCTGGGAGACCCGAACCCTGGAACAGGGAAGAAGGAAAAACGGGTCAACCCAAACCGCATCCCCGGCCAAGGAAGTCGTGGCGCGCAGGTAACGGTGAAGAGCCGCAACCGGACACAACACATGATGCACCCCCCGGCCTAGCCAACCAAGTATCACCAACCCAAGGACACCTCCAGAAAGCAGTAGTCTCATTCTTCACCAGAAAAGAAGGCGACAGCTGCAACCGAACAAACCTACCACCAGGACCAAAAGAGCAGAAACCCTTGCGCCGGAGGAGAGCATGAAACTCTCCGACCCAATCCCCAGAGGCCAATGCCAACAGGAAAAGAGCTTGGGAAAAACAATCCTGAACCAAAGGGGCCACCGCAAACTGAAAAGAGAGAAAGGAGAGCACTCGGTCCAATGACCAGGACGGCTCAGGCGGTGCATGAGCAGGCTGGAGGTGAAACAGCTTGTGAAACTGCGCAGATGTAGCATCAGTGCTGAACGCAAGCTGTAGCAGCTCTGCCAGCGCTATACAACACGAGGCAAGATGAAGATGGTTCTGAAGACTGCGCCGGCTCCAAAGCTGGCACCACTGGCCTACCATGACAGGAGGAACCCCGAGCCCAGGCACGACCCTTCCGGGAAGATCCCCCCTCCACGGGCTACCCCGGAGAACCAACATGTCTATTGTGAGATGGCAACTAGAAGCAGCTGCCTGCAGATACTGCACAACCACAAACTCTGCAAACAGCAACGAGCAAAAAGGTGACGAAATCCTAAGAGCCAGAGCCCAAGCGGACACGAGATGGGAAGCAAAAAACAGCGGTCACTGGTAGGCTTAGAACTCCACTGACTGATGCCAGGGTCTAATACATTCATATCAGCCCGGAGAGCTCCAGGGAGCCAAAGGAACTCTCCCAGAAAATATTAGCAGTTATTAATATTCTGGAATGAATTACAGTATGTCTTGAAAAATACTATACTGTAGTAGTATTAACTATAGGATTATTTGTCCTGAACAAGATATGACTGCATTTATAAACTGAGGCACAGTAATTTTATTCATGGCTGTGCCAGTAACCAATTTTTTCAAGTTACAAAAAGCATTATTATCTATAAAAGCCACAAGTGTTAAATACACATGCTCTTCAGCAATGTAATATTTTTATGTGCTCATTATATAACATTTTAGGCTGGTAAGTCATTGTCAAAATACTGTTTAGCAATATTTTGGGTCATAAAGAGAGCAACTTTAGAATGTTTAGAATGTAACTCTTTTTTTCTCATATACTTTTAAGACTAAGGGCTGACAATATGTCTGCCTGAACATGGACATGGTTACAAATAATAATACAGTGGTACCTTGCATAACGATCGCCCCAAAAGACGAACATTTTGGGTAACGAACGGCCCGATCGGCGTGAAATCGTCCCGTATGACGAACGCTGGTTTGAGTAACGTCAACACCACATGGTTGGGTCGTGCTGCTTCTTGCACATTCTTAGACGCCTCCGACAATGCACATAAATTATGTTGTTCTTGTTTAAAGATGCTAATGATGCTGGGATATAAAGGGGTGACTGCTGAGATGTTACAAAGCATTGACGTTTTTGTAAGAAAAAAGAAATGAAATGTCTGATATACAACAAATGTCAAAAAGGTTCGTTCGGTGTTCGGCAGGTAGGCTGCTCCATTATAACTATCTTTCTTTGTTTCAAATGTGTTCCATTTGTTTTGTATTTGTCATTTACGTCTCAATAATGGCGCAGCCTACCTTACATATACACTCAATAAACCATTATGATATTTTAATTTCTTCAAATGTGTTCAATATTTATTTTTCATTTGTCTTATTGTGGAAAGGTTCGTTCGGTGGTCGGCAGGTAGGCTGCTCCATGTTTCTTACATACAAAAAACGTAAATAATAAAAAAATGAAGCATTTCGAAAACCAGTACAAATGTCAAAAAGGTTTGTTCGGTGGTCTACAGGTCGGCTGCTTTATGTTTCTTAAATAAAAAAAAACGAAAAATAAAAGAACTGTTGAAACAATTTGAAAAATGAACAAATGCCATAAAGGTTCGTTCAGTGTTTGTCGGGCAGGGTGCTCCATTATAGAGACGGAAGTGACAAATACAAAACAAATGGAACAGATTTGAAACAAAGAAAGATTGTCATAATGGAGCAGCCTACCCAACAAACACTGAACGAACCTTTTGCTATAACGAATATGAAAGACAAGGGCTGCTGGCTGGGTTAGTACTGCGTGAGCAACCATTTGTGGCACACGCGCCTCTGGCTCTCAAACACCTGTCCGACACGGTGTTGAAAGACTGCGCTCAGTCGGTGCAATTCAGACCCTATTGTTTGAAGAACATAAGGGTCATAACATTGGTGAAGCTAGGCGCTAGGCGCAAGAAAGATTGTCATAATGGAGCAGCCTACCCAACAAACACTGAACGAACCTTTTGCTATAACGAATATGAAAGACGAGGGCTGCTGGCTGGGTTAGTACTGCGTGAGCAACCATTTGTGGCACACGCGCCTCTGGCTCTCAAACACCTGTCCGACACGGTGTTGAAAGACTGCGCTCAGTCGGTGCAATTCAGACCCTATTGTTTGAAGAACATAAGGGTCATAACATTGGTGAAGCTAGGCGCAATAAGGACTTAACACAACGGTTGGATGCCAGTGATACAGCACCTATGAGGAGGATACAGCGAGCGTATCCAGTTGTAGCTCTGAGCGCCACCCTTGCCATCTCCAATTTATATAGATGATACATAGATGAATCGTTTTCTGCGTTCAGTGATGATGCATCTGATACAAGTAGCATAGATGAACAGTGTTAGCGGCTTCCATGGTGGTGTTGTCCATAGATATTTTCAAGAATACCTGAATCTCTTCCTGACTGATGGACACTCTTTGAGGCTAGCTGAATCTCTTCCTGACTGATGGACACTCTTTGATGCTAGCTGAATCTCTTCCTGTGTGGGACCTTACAAAGCGATCTTTTCAAGACTACCTTACAAATTGAGCTTTTCCTATAATCGTTTCAATACTACCTTATGCTTTACAAGCTTGGCTACATACCACCTACAGGTACTAAAGCCAAGGGTGCACGCGAATGCGTTATTTGCAAGCACACAGAACGATGAAACAGGAAACGAAAATCTATCTGTAGCTGGTGCAAGGAGAGCAAAGTTGCGCTGTGAACCATGGAATACTTCGTTTACTATTACGCACCTCCAAAGTACTGAGTGTGTAATACAGTGTGTTACTGTGTAAATAGTATGTGAAACTGTACATATTGTAATATTAGTGAATTTTTACCACGTAATATTGTGACAATAAACATTTATTGTGGACACATTACTGACACATGTATCACAGTTCCATGGAAAATTATGAACATTCTACTGTATACATATTGTAAAGGTCACAAATATGCATCATATACGATAAAGTAAACAAATAAAACCGCATTGGAATTACATAGAAAAAATATTTGAAAATATATTTGTGGCAACACGCGGTGCTTGAATGGCCTGCACGACCGTGTCTGGGAGCTTCACACACAGGCGACCAGCCCCTGATGACGTCACAGCGCACCTTGTCCACGCCCTCACAGCCAAAGTAAGTGGAATTTGGTAATTATTTTTTACATAGACATGTTCAGGGAAGGTAATTTATCATTTACAAAGAAAAATTATATTTTGGGGAACATTTGATGTCATGCACACTGGGGGAATTTCACAATAAACACAGTGCATCACACTGGTTACATGGGGGACACTCGTTTTTTATGACGTCCGTTTCACATGACGAACATGGAACGGATTAAATTCGTTACGCAAGGTACCACTGTATCTTACTCTAAACCATTTATATTTTCCTTGATTTTTTTTTATTCAGGACCGAGTAATAGGACACAACAGAGGTGTCCAAATGGTAAAATACGGATGAGAGGGGTGTGTGTGTGTCCCTACCTCTCCAACTGGGATGAAAATCAAGAACAATGTGTCTGCATCTATGGCACATACAAAGATTCTCTTGGAAACTGCCGCAATTTTTAACAGCTTTGCAAGAACCATCAAGTTATACCAAATGGATGTAATATGCTATAACTATTGATTTGTTTATCCAAATTATAAATTTAGTTTTGTTGAATGTAATCATTAACAACATTAGCATTAATAATAATAATAATGTATTGTCTGATCACATAAAAGTTCTCAAAGAAGGTATTTGTGGTCTCCTATCCTAGAATACCAATGCAAAAGTTTGTTCAAGAATAACTTTAATGCTCCCCAAGTTGTCCCGCCTGCACCATGTACAGTATTCAGCATTAGCTAGAATTGTGTACATTACATTACGAGTTACATGCAGTGTCCTAAAATTAAAGTACCAGTACTGTACTTGAAAAATATTATAGCTTAAAATTTATAATCAATAACAATACGGTACAGTACTTGTCTTGCCAAAACATTTCAATTTTGATGATTGGTAGCCGACTCATATCGAGATACCTATAACTTTACTAAAAATAATACAAAAGTAAATAAAATCCTTGCCAAATACGTATATGCATGATCCAGTATACTCTGGTCCAAACTTTCAAATTTTCCCATGCAAAGCTGTGTAATAGGTCATCAAATGAAAGTCATTGCTACGATAGACTGCCGAGCAGTCCGTATCAAATAAATGAAGCAATTAAACCAATATGATTGTAACAGTCAATATGAACATAACCATACTGACCAAACAGTTTTATAGCAATAGGAAAAGATGAATGATAAGATTATACCATCACCTCAGAGAAAACCTGGACAGAACATAAACCTAGTGGCTCCCCATTACGATTCCTGGTGTTACAATTGCTCATTTAGTCCTGGTACTCATTTAGTACCTTTACTGGCTTCAAGAGTCATCCACCTCCCCTCATTATACATATTAGATGGCCCAGATAATATTTTATTTGTTACAGGAAGGTTGTGAGTTGCAGCACTTCTGAGAAATTAAATTTTTTGGTTTTCAAAGGGGGAGAGGGGGTGGACCTACAGTAGTTTCATTTTTCAAGACGGCAGTTACAGGAACCGCTTCTGGAGAGGATTTTTGGTGCATAGAGGAGCAGAGGCAAGGACAAAGAGACCCGAATGAGAAGAGGAAAGTTGACTGGTGATAGTTGCTTGAAGTAACCTATTTGTCACTTCTTAAATTCATGAGAAACCCAAGGTGACATCATCAATGACATCGAGCTTTGTAGCCTCTCATTGACAGAGGAGCCTCACAGAGTCCCAGGATCTGGTGGTAAATGAGCACACTTGGCCAATACTCACGAATTTTGCAGAATTCGTCAGTTGTATGTCTAATAGAGACTTTGAAGAGCCCTGCAGATTATGGTATGCACAAGGAGCAACCTAAACTAACTTCAGGGAGGTGCTACTCACTGATTTCACAAGAAAGGTGCAAAGTTGAGTGCATTGTGGGAGCATGTAATGGTCAGGGACCTAGTGTGTGCAGTATACACTAAGCTGAGCAGAAACTGTGCGTGGAAAGTCATCATTTGACTCCTCCTCAACTACCTCAAGTGATTCCATATTTCCTCAGGACAGCCCCAGCCAAGGAGGGCTAGTACATACAGAGGTAAGCAGTACAGTGATTATTGCATGCAAGAGCAACCTACTATTGTAATTACCCAGTGAAAGTGTGAGCAAAGTAGTGCCGTTTAAGTGCCTACTGCACCAGGGGACTTTTCTGTGAGCAGTGTGTTGCCAGTGATTTTTCTCCAATGACATTTGTGACTGTACAGTATATTTAGCAGTGCAATGGGCCAAATGTGAATAAAGACAGTTCCAGTGAAGTGATAGCAGTGGTAATCTTTGGTAAAGCCATTGATCAGCAGTGGTAGTCTCAGGGAGAGCCACTCAATACTCCAGTGATGAGGCACAGTGAAGGCCTGAGGACTCTCTTTACATCACTTGTGCACCTGCTGTCATTGGCAGGTAGCCTGCAGTGAATGTCAGCACCTATGAGTACAGCAGTGACACCACCATCAAGCAACAAGTTTTGAGTGTGGAGGAACTACAATATCCCACGTGCCCCAACCCGTCCTCTTAAAAAGAACGTCACTTTTGGCTCGTTTGCGTGATATGGCCAAATTTCGACGTAATTTGAAACAAAATCGACTCACAAAAGTGACGTTCTGTTCCGTTTTCTATTTGAGTCGTCCGGCGTACGCGCAGAGGTTCTGAGAGGACACTTTAAATTAACGTTTTTCATAACGTTTTGAAACTTTAAGAGAATTTCCTGCCCACCTAACCTATCAGAGGACCCTTAACTTACTGTTGTTGTAAAAAAAATCCCAAATTTATTTTCATATTTTTTTTCATTTTCAAATTACGTCCAAATTCGGCCATACGAGCAAACGGCCAAATGCGACGTTCTTTTTAAGAGGACAGGTTGCGTGCCCACAATGACACGTTAGAGCAAGGGGGCATAGCTGACAGCTGATCAGCACCAGTTCCACTTTGAAGTAGTATTGTTCCAAGTAACAATCTAGAATTTGAATATTGATGTCATAATAATTATTTGTGTAAATACGTTAGATGGTGGATTATTGTTCATGTATAATGAATTGCCAGTTCAATTTAAAGTTCATGCCAATTGAGAAGCCAGCCTTTTAAGTAGTACTGTATTAGTATTTGAGTACAGGCTCATTCACTGTTTCTAGGACATTCCAAGAAAGTTCGATAAGTTTAAAATACCTAGTCAGTTAATTTCAAATTTTTGGCAGAGGCTATTAATGTAATTTGTACTGCTTGTCTTTTCATTAAATTACATTTTTTATTAATACTGTGTTTCTGTGTTCTTCCTCAGTATTTTATACTTATAAGATGAGCTGAGTTGAGTTACATTTATTATTATACACTGTGGAACATACTTGTGGAGAGGGTAGGCCTGAGCATAAGTTGCAAATGCTGTGAGGCAGTTTTGGAAGGTTAAGTGTTTTAGTCTCACCTGACAGGATGCCATTTGTTCTAGAACAAATTACAAAACCCACAGTATCCACTGCCAGCATCATGCCAAACCTGAAAGCATGAGTAAGGCTTGATTTTATGGGTAACCGAGCCTCCCATTCATATATGAGTGGTTGCATAAGGTGCAAACAAGTGAGTTTAGCTAAGCATGCAGTGAGCACTGGGTGTGAGAAGTCCAATTATCCCAAGCTAGAGCTGTAGGCAACCTGCTGAAAAGAAGGCACCCTGTTTGGGTACGAGACAGCTGTGTGTAGATCAGCTAGTCGACAGAGGTCTGCCTATGAGCTCCAGCACCACTACTGAGGGCCGCTGTCAGGCAGTTCCTCCAGGAACTTGCTAGGGTTTCTGTTGCCTGAGTGTGGCAATCAGGAGGAATGTCACAATGCACAGTTACAAACCCATTAAGATTTCAACTTAGATTCAACAGAGCAGAAGTTGTTAAAACACATATGGCAAAATCTTACTGAAGCGACCATATGAGTCATAAATACTCATACTCCGCCCAAGTAAAACAGAAACAAGCAACACTTAATGGGCCAGTCAGAGGCTTAGGGCCTACGCAGGAATATCCCTGGAAAAAAAGAGGAGGAATGTGCAATACTGAAGTATACCTGGAGTGGGTTCTGAGTTTTTCTATCCCTAAGTCCAGCTTGGGGACAGGCTTGTCTTGTGATAAACTGATCTGAAAGGCTTTTGCTTGGAGTGGCTTCCAGGCTCATATATCCATTGCAACTTGGTTGTTGTGGCACTTCCTACAGCAGGCCATCAAACACTACTCAGCTATTTTTGAGTCATACCCACAGTAAAAGGTCCAGAAAGAATAACTCAGGTACTATACTGGACCACCTGGATTGTATTTTATGTTTGACATCGCATTTCAGGATGATGATTAGAGATGATGTGCAAGACACACACTTACTTGACTGAGCAGCAGAGACAACCATTACGTAGCTCAAGCCATTCTTCAAAAAGGTCACCTCCATGTCCAATGTTCAAACTCTTTTCCATTGAACTTCCTGAAAGCAACATCAGAGTTTATTTAATTGAAAGCTGAACAAAGTACAAAGTGCTGACAATCACGTAGAAATGTAAACACCAGCTTGGAAGTAAACTGCATTACTTCAGTGGATCAAAGCTTTAGCATAATCTGCCTAGCTTAACCTCACCTCATTCCCCTCATAACCTCACTTCTCTCCCTTTATTAGAACTTAAGTGAATACCAGTGTATTCACTTAAGTTCTAATGAAGACCTTAAAGGTAAAGAATCCTCTTGCATATAAATAAGTGTATGTGCACATGTCCAATATTCATGCAGACACAGATGAATAGAAATCAATCAAATATAGTATGACAGTTAAGGTCCACCAACTAAAGGGTGTTGGCCATAAGCAGCTACACATCTGGCCATAGGCTGCAAAAGGCCTTCAAAATCAGAAGAATACAAAATCTGGGGGACTGAAGAAGAGTCAGCAACAGTACTGAAGATTGTGTGTATAGTACAGATACTTACTGCAGATGTGTTTTGTAAATATAGTAAAGATAGTGAGGATATTCACTGTAGTCTTCAACAGGAGTGGCTATTCATTTGGAAAAAACCCAAGTGAAGAATGCATACAGTAATGTAAAGATCTTAACCGAGCCAGTTTTTAGTAAGATTGTATGAACTGTATAGAATAATTGCAAGTCAAAATTTGTTTAACAGTGAGGATCATATGTCGTGAGGATCACGTGTCACCTAGTTTACCTAGGTGCACTTATATTATACCTCCCTTCTCTCCAGTACTCTCTCTTATTCCCTCTTAAAGCTGTACAGTATATAGTGATTACTGTACTTCCACCACTTCTGCTCCATACTCATTCCTTATACAAAAATGAGATCACCATAACATTTGTATCTATAAATATTATGTTTACCGCGATTCCGATCTAACCCACTGCCATAGTGTTCTCTCATTCCATACATTTACCTTAAGACAGAGACGTCTACCTCTTTATTCCCCAACTCATATTTTGTACTTTTCCATTTTTTAAATGTCTAGAGATTTGAATTTTCTGGATAAGTCATTATGAAAGCTATCATTATGTAAGCTATCATTATGTAAAGCTATCATTATATGAAGTTATCAGTATATAAAGCTATCAGTATGTATAACTATCAGTATGTAACATTATCAGTGTGTAATTTATCAGTATGAACTATCAGAAAAGATATCATTATGAAATATCAGAATAAAATATCAGTATTAATTAATATTTATTAGTGGGAAAAGGCTATCAGGAAGAGAGATTTTAAGTACGAAGTCCATACGAAACATTATCAGTATGAAAATTTATTATCACTACGTAAATAAGTTATTAAAACAATATCAGATGAGAGCGAAGGTGGTGAGAATGTTGACGCTCAAAAGTTAAAGTTACGTTCTCACAAGCACTTAGTAAAGACATCAATGGTTTGGGGAGAAAACAGCAGTGGTGGAAGGCATGAATCATGTCTGTGTATGGCAATAAGAAAAAAAAATAAAAGTGCAGAACAGCAAGGAGACATATCCAAAGTGAGCATGACAGAGAGGAGCAGCAGGGAGGAGTAGACAGAAAGAAGCAAGACAGGGAGGAGCAGACTGAAAAAGACATACAGGAAGAAGTAAACAAACAGAAGCAGACAGGGAGGAGTAAACAGACGAGGCAGACAGGGAGGAACAGACAGGAAGAGTAGACAGAAGAAGCAGACAGGGAGGAGTAGACAGAAAGAAGCAGACAGGGAGGAGCAGTACGTAGTCACAAAAAACCAGCGTTGAAGTAATGAAACGCCATTTTCTGGGTGAGTCCCGGAGGCTCCCCGGAGCTATCCCAGGCTGATATGCTAATGTCAAGACTTTGGCATCAGTCATAGGTAAGGAGTTCTTAGCCTACCGGGAACCACGGCCAGAACCGGGCACCTCAGAGAGGCAAGGGGGCAATGGCCTATAGAAACCCTCGTGTGGTTGGAAGCACTTTATGTCTGCCATCAACCGGACAGGCACCCAGAAGTTAACGCCCCCAAACACTGGCTGCAAACCGCCGACCCACATAAAGCAAACACAGGCACGCCGGGTGCCCAGGAACATTTGACAAGGTAACGAGCAGCAGGACCCTGTGTTCTGACCGCCAAAAACCCCACGCCCGAATATCAGACCACACGATCATTCCCAAAACGGCAGCAAGCGCACGCGAACTTCCGAATGTCATGGGCACGGGGGATAGACCGCAGGCTGGACGGACTTAAAACCCCTGCGGACGACCTAGAGACCCGCACCCGCGACAGGGAAGAAGGGGAAACGGGATCAACCCAGAGCGCGTCCCCGGATACAGAAACCGTGGCGCGCAAATAACGGCGAAGCGCCGGCAACCGGACACAAAACATGATGCCACCCCCCGGCCTGACCAACCAACGCATCACCACCCACGGACCCCTCCGGAACGCAGCAGGTCTCATTCTTTGGCAGAAAAGAAGGGAGAAGGCTGCAAGCGAACAAAACTACCACCACGACCGCAAAAGAGCACGAGCCCCTGCGCCGGGAGGAAACATGAAGCTCCCCGACCCGACCCAACCCCCAGAGGCCAAGCCAACAAGAAAAAAGCCTTGGAAAAAACAATCCTGACCGAAGGGCCCACAACAAAACGAGGAGACGAAAGGAAAAGCGAGCACCCTGTCCAAAGACCAGGACGTGCTCAGGCGGCGACTGAGCAGGCCGGAGGTGAAACAAAGCACGAGACAGCTTGGAAACGGCGCAGACGTGACATCGATACCGGAAAGCAAGCTGAAGCGGGCTCGCCAGCGCCCGCACATACAGGCGAACAGTAGTTCAGGAATAAAGAGACGGTCATGAAACAACCCACGAGAGGATAAGGACAAGACCACCCGAACAGACAAGGAATGAACACGACGAAGACGCAAAAAGAAAGAGAAGGACCGCCAGGAAACTTCATACTGTACTGCCGCCGAGATGAAGCCTGCAGGTGAGACACCAACAAGGAGGCCACCTGATCACCATAGAGATGATGATAAAACTCGAGTAAAAATACCATACGCGAAGACTCGAGGTGAAGATCGAACCAGCCACTGACGCACCGGCCCGATCTGCTGAAAGAGGCGGAGCCGCGGAAAACCCTCGGGTTCGGACACCGAGCCAACTAGCACCGGAAACCAAGGCTGGGCCGGCCACCAAGGGGCCAGAAGGACAACTCTCCTCTTGGTAAGTCTCTAAGCGAGTCAGGACCTGGAGCAACAGCTGAACCGGGGGAAAGAGGTACAGGAACCTCCACCTCGAACAGTCGAGCCGCAAGGCGTCAGCCCGACGGCCTCGCGATCGGGGAGGGGGGAGTAGACAGCCGCGACCACGCCGACGCGAAGAGGTCCACTTCGGGACGCCCGACGTCTGGCAAAGCCAGCGGAAGGACTCGTCGTCGACCGTTCCACTCCGTGGAGAGGGGTACGAAGCGAGACAGGGCGTCCGCCATGACGTTGGACACCCCCGTACGTGAACGCCAGGAGAGTCAAACCCCGAGAACTCAGCAGACGAGTCACCCGAGCGACCAACCCCAAAGAGGACAAGGACCGCATCGAACCCCCGCGGTTCAAGCAATGAACCACCGGAGAGCAGTCCGAATGGAGCCGGATCGTTGATCCACGGGCCACCCGAACCCTCCGAAGAGCAAACCACACTGCCGCGAACTCCCGCACCGTGCTGTGAGCTCGAAGGAAGGACGGACCCAGCGCCCCTGGCCGGCCTGGTGGCACCTGGGTCACAAACCCCAGCCTAGAGACGACGCATTCCGTGTACACATCGAGCGAGGGCTCGGGTAGGCGCATGGCACCGAACCCCGAAAAAACCCGAAGAGGAAGCGGTGACACAGCAACCGCACACAAGGCCCCCGGGGGGTCGAACCTTGCGATCGCGGGAGAGAGGTGGAAGGGATGTTCCCGAAGGAACCAGAACAGCCGGCGAAGCCAAACCCGACCCGGCGGGTAGCACCAGCATCGCTCGATTCAGGCTCCCGCCATCAGCCCGCAGCCACAAGCTCCCGCTCCTCCGGTTGCCCCTCTTCCCCAGGGCCCTACTCCTCCTTGCAAGCCGAAGTTGGGGTACCGCCTCGTTTCTCGCTGGAGAGACTCCGGAGGGGAGAGACAAGGAGGAGGTGCGAGAGTCCCAAACGAGGCCCACCCAGCCAAGTCCGAACGAGATGGAAACCAGATGGGACTTCCTCCAGTTCACCAAGAACCCCGAACCGGCGAGCTGGGGAAGAACCAAATCCCTGGCTAGCAAGCAAGCGGACCGGCTGGGCAGCCCAAACCAGCCAGTCGTCGAGGTAGGCCAACACCCGAACTCCTAGGAGCGCAACCGAGCCACGACTACCCGTGTAAGGCGCGTGAACACGCGAGGTGCCAGGTTCAACCCGAACGGGAGACAACGAAAGCGGTAACTCTGACGCCCCAACCACAAAACCGAGCCAGTCCCTGAACCGCGGATGAATCGGGACATGCCAATAGCGTCCTGGAGGTCCAGGGACCATCCAAGCGCCCGGCTCCAAAAGGAGCCGAACCTGAGACAGCGTAGTCATCCAAGGAGGGGCAATGAACCCAGGGGTTCAGACGGGACAAGTCCAGAATGAACCTCAGGTCCGCGCAGTCCCGTTTCGGAACGGAAACAGACGGGAAACCCATCTGAGGGACGACGTCGTTTCGACGACGCCCAACGTACCCACTCCAAGACGACGCGACGGAGCGCAGGGGAAGAAACTTGCCCTGCCAGCCCCGACCCCCCCAAAGGGGAGGGGCCACCCAACGCCACCGCAGACCGCAAGACACGACCTGAAAGGCCCACGAATCGTGGGACCAGGCGCGGGCGAACAGCGCAAGCCGCCCCCCCCCTCGCCCCGTCAACGGGGCAAACCGCGAAAGGGCCGGCGACCCTTACGAGACCCAGAACCCGCACAGAGCGAACACCGCGCCGACCAGACGAGGGCGGGTCCGCAGCAGGAGCCGAACCCGAACCTGACACCAGAGGCCTACCACGACGAGAGGAACCCCGAGCTCTGGCACGACCCTTCCGGGAAGACCCACCCCGGGACCCCCGGAAGACCAACAAGTCCGACATCGGACGACAAGCCGCCGACGCAGCCTGAATAAACTGCGCCACGGCCGACTCCGCAAAAAGAAGAGGACAAAAGGGGGAAGAACGCCTAAGAGCCAGAGCCCAAGCAGATTCCACGGAGGAACCCAGCACCGCCTGCCGACACGCGAGACGGGAAGCATAAAACAGGGAAACCGCATCCCGCAAAATCGGCGTGAACAGCTTCAACAAGGCAGCGAACGAGCGCGCAGCCGAGGACAAGGCGCCGGACCCTGGGACGGACCCAAGCGTCCTCACATCCTCCACGAGCCAATCCGAGGACAGCTCCAGGATGGAAAAGAACCGCAAGGCCGAAGCCAAAAGGCCCCGGGCGCGCAAGTCCTCCGCAACAAGCGCCGCCGAAAGGACGGGAACCTGCACATGGAGCTGAATAACGCCCACATCGCGGGGAAGGGCAGGGGCAAACAAGCACTCATTCAGGTACTCAAGCTCGCCCCCCAGGAAAACCTGAATCACCGTGGAAGCTTCCCGCCACTCCAACGTGCGGGAACGACAGAAGGAATGCCAGGAATCCAAAACAAGCAAGGGGCAGGCTGCTAGCCAGGAAGACTCCGGAACCTCGTAACGGAGCCAGAAAGGGAACGAAGTCCCAAACCTGAACTCAGAAGGATCCAGTTCCGAGGCATAATCCGGGTCCCGCAGGAGGTAAGCTGCAAAGGCCGCTCGCACCTCACCAGGTTGGATGCGATAAGCCGAAAACCTCCGGAAAGACGGAACCGACGAACCCGGGGGAACACGGAACCGAACCCGGGGAGGGGCCGACACCAAATCCAACTCGTACGCAGAGGGGGAAAAGAGAACCCCACTCCTTGTAACAATAAGCCCCGCTCAGAGGGAAGAAAAACCCAGGCGGGGTCCAGCGGAGCCCAAGGCCCCCAAGTCAGCCCCTCCCCAGCCTCGAGGTCCAACACCACAGGACCCGAGGCCGAGTCCTCTCCCGAAGCCCCGACCCCACAAGACAAGGACGGAGCAGCCGGAACAGCTGAAGGAAGGGGGGCCCACTGGTCAGACCCCGAAGCTTCGGCCGGGAGACAAGACTCTAATGCCTCTGCCGCTCCCCCGGAAGGGGCACCCCCCAAAGCTGCCCGAGTCTCAAGATCAAGGAACCCCTGCTCCGACCCCGAAACCCTCAGACGTTTCGGGGCTGGAAGCAAGGGGGGGGGGACCAGAATGAGCAGTAGGGGAAGGACGAGGAGGCGCGGACTGAACCAGGATCGAAGCGACCCCCACCCCCAAGTCCGGGTCACGAAAAGCAAAGCGGGGCAGCCCCGGGGCATCCGGGTGAGCAACCAACCTAGTGCGTTGCAACAGACGAAACCTAGACTGCAACGCACGCGCCGCCTGTACCCGAAGAGAATCATCAGAAGATTGGGTAAATTGAGTCACAAGCAAGCAGCAACACTCACAGGACTCAGGGTCGAAAGTATCACCGACCCAACAGGCAGCATGGCAGAGGCAAAAACAATGAGGGTCACCCTGAGACAAAGGGACCGAGCAACCCGCAAACTCGCACACAGCGAGTGGGGACTCCGGGGTCACATCCATCGGACCCACGCGCCCCCTAGGGGATTCCCAGGGTCCTGAGCGTTTACTTTAAGAGGACTCGCGCTCAGGTAGTCCCAGGCAGGGAGCTGCTAACCGGCGCCCAAAACTACCAATCGAACTTCTATAGCTGTACCCCAGGGACGTGTACACTCACGGGGACCTAGCAGGGGGCGCCATCGAGTATAACCGTGAAAGGGTTAGAACTAAGGAATGAATATGAGAGAACCCCCCACCAGGCAAAAACAAAAAGAAAAACAAAACCCCGCAAGAGGACAGCGAGCCCCAGGGAACAGAGCCGGCCGCTATGTCGGGAATACAAGCTGTGCAGCACCCTGCGCCCCTACCAGTGCAAACTGCCTCTTACCTACCAGTAACAAGGGAGAACAGAACACCCAAGAGCCCAACAGGCGGCCGAAAAACCGAAAAAGGTAAAACGGACCAGCAGAGGCAGATCCCAAGGAGCCTGTGGAAGGTGGCCCCAAGCCCCAAGGGTAGTACTTACAGGGCACCTAGGGAAGGAAACCCTAGGCGCATGCAGCCCGAGTACTAAAAATTACTCCTGGCTCTCGCACCCAGAAAACAAACACCACACGCAAGCACAGTGTTGTAGCGAACACCGGAGCCAGAGCACACGACCTTCGCCTATAGCATCAGCCTCAAGAACTGAGGTGTGGGTAGCCGGTGGGAGGGTCTGGGGCTCCCCCTTCCCCCTCCCGGGGAGGGGGGAGCTGCGCAGACAGCGGCGCGGCAGCGTGTGACGTCACACTAGTTTGCTCGTTTTTCTTTGGGGAGTTCTATCCACTAGTTCGGCTTTTGGTAGCAATTTTAACCAGAATAGGGGTTTGTTTTGGGGCGCTTACCTTTCTGGGTGCCTGTCCCGGTCGATGGCAGACATAGAATGCTTCCAACCACACGGGGGCTTCTATAGGCCATTGCTCCCCTTGCCTCTCTGAGAGGGCCCGGTTCTGGCCGTGGTTCCCGGTAGGCCTAAGAACTCCATACACATGACTGATGCCAAAGTCTGACATTAGCATATCAGCCTGGGATAGCTCCGGGGAGCCGACGGGGCTCCCCCCAGAAAGAGCACTCACGGTGAAGGTAGCTGTAATTGGGACTGCATATAATTAATTCATAAATGTTTTACAAAATGTTATGTTTTACATTCATGTTATATGTTTTACAACAACAGACAAAAGAAATAAAACTAAGAAATTTTGGGAGACATTTTAAGAATGCAATATAGTGAAGTACAGTAGATAAAAGCATGCAAGAGAAAATAACAACAATAGCAGAAAAGATACAGTATTTTAAAACGTATACATATTGGCTTATTGAGCACTGCTGTTTGTAATAAGTAAATAGCCTAGGACACCAATACTGAGCATAAAATGGTATTTTTTTACAAGTTGTACTGAAAATTTATGTTGAAACTTACTAAATAATAATAAAATTCTGTATACGTAATAGAAATTTACATGAAGTCCATGTAGCAATCAAAGCCAATCACCACCCAGCAACTTAACCTCAAATAAACTCACCTTCACCAAATTCATTAAGTATAACAGCAATTTTCTTATTGTGTTGCTGTGTAAGTATATAGTTGAGCAGTGTAGTCTTGCCTGCACCAAGGTAACCAGTGAGGATAGTCACTGGAACGCGGGGAATGTCCTCCGCCTCCACTAGGTCTGGGGCTTCCTCACCCTCACCCTCGTCTCCAATTAACATCGGAATCTCATTTTCTTCTCCCATTATAACACAGGTTTCTGAACAAAAAAAATGAGGGTACATTCTTATTGAAACAGTTTTGCATTGTTCAATACTCTTTTTGCAAACAGCAATATATAGGTGCAGTATATCTTCTGATAAAAGGCAGATGTCACACCACAACAAATAGGTCACAATATAAACAGGTGGTAATATGAGTACAGAGGTTGTAAGGACTAGAGGGAACATAAAGAGAACAGGGTGGTAATGACTACACAGCAAGTAATGAGTGCAGAGTATAATGACTACAGGAAATATAAAGAGTACTGGGTGGTGATGACTACAGGCACGTATTGAGTGCAGAGCATAATTACTACAAGGAGCATAAAGAGCACAGGATGGTAATAATTACAAGATATGTATTAGATACAGAGTATAATGACAACAGGGAGCATAAAAAGAGTATAGGGTGGCAATAACTACTGTACAGAGCATGTAATATGTGCTGAGTATGATGACTAAAGGGGAGCTAATGATTATATGATGGTACAATTATTACAAGGGAATGTTAACTTTATAATCTATATTTATTCTTGTACAGTACTTGAACATTCTATTGTTTGATTGATATATGCCTTTTGTAAGCCATGATTTGTAAGATTTCTATTTAGCATGGGACAGTATGTTTTAAGGGTCTGATTTACCTGGTAAATCAGGTAAATTTGTTATAGAAGCTCTGTGTTCTATTTAGAAATGTGTGTCTTGTGCACCTACTTTCATAACCTGAATGGTTAAGAGTTTATTCTCCTATGTTTCTTACGACTTCAATAAAGATTTTTGTTGCAATTTCTCTGTGTACTCTGAAGTTAACTTTCATGGTTTCTATAGTACTCACCTAGTTGTGCTTGCGAGGGTTGAGCTGCGGCTCTTTGGTCCCACCTCTCAACAAGTAGTGGTTTGCACATAGTGGAGGTTTAATAATGTTAGTTTTAAGAAATTTAAGGTAGTAGTCAAATCTCTTATCAGTGATTCTGCCCCAAGTCAGTGAAGTTGTTATGTTTAACATCATCATTGAGAATGTTATGAGAAAGAGTCCAGTTGCTCTTCTAAACTACACCCTGTATTTCAGTTCTGTTATTAATGTAATTAAACTACTGTACTACTGCTACAACTACTGACTCCATAATGTAATAGTCTATGCATGTCATCCTTAAGTGTCACCATTTTTGCATTCTTTTGTTATTTTCCATGAACGTTCTCACTTTGTTAGCGTTTCTTCTTTAGTATTAAGTGTTTTACTCCCTCATACCTTTGTAAAATTTTGTTGTCTATTTATTTTATGTTTTTGCCCGAAACAATGTGCATAATAGAGGCTTCATAGTTTGTGTAACTCCTTCCTTTCCATTCAATTTGTACATTACTACTTTGTTCTTTGTAGTAACATCTTTTGAATAAAATTGTATTGTATTGTTTGTCAATATGTGGTAGACGGGAGAGTGAGGCAGATAGCTGAGTAATTCTGTTGGGCATTTTTATTATTGTATGGATAACATTGCATTTAAACCACAGTACTGGTACATAAAGAAACCTAGAAAACCACTGTCTAACCTATTTTGTAGATATATATTATATATAGGCTAATAGCTTATGTGGCCTATTTACCCAATTTACCTGATTTACCTGAGGGCTACTAACCCTAGTAGCCTCGACGAGGACAGGAAGATAGCAGCTTGTCGAAGGTCCCCCCCCCCCATTTAATATGATGATCTTTTCTAGGTATATTTTAAAACTCAACACAGTTTTGGCAGTTAAGGTTTTAGTGCGTAAGCTGTTCCATGGGTCAATAACCCTGTGGGTGAAAAAGCATCTCCTATTCTTAGTCCTATCCTAATACCCTAGTCCTATCTCCTATCCTTAGTCCTCCTATTCTAGTCCTGACCATAGACAACACACATCCAACAGCCTGGTTGATCAGTCCAGCAACCAGGAGGCCTGGTCGACGACCGGGCCGTGGGGACACTAAGCCCCGAAAGCACCTCAAGGTAACCTCAAGGTAAGGCAAGGTACATTGTGGCTTGTTGAGCTTGAAACCGCTGCTCCTTGTTTTTGTTACATCTGACCTTCTGAAGAAAATATCCAGATCAACATCCTCTAACTTGTTCAGTATTTTAAAAGTTTCATTGAGATCCGCCCTGTCATGTCTGGTTTACAGTGTTGTTAGCCCTGTGGCCTTCAAGCGTTCATGGTACAAGAGATGACTTGGCTCTCGAATGACTTTTGTTGCCCAGTGTTGCACTTTCTCCAGAACGACTATGTCCTTCTGAAGATGTGATCTCCATGCTTGGATACAGTAATCCAAATAGGGATGTACCAGAGATTTATGCAGATGAACCATTAGCTTCTTTTCCTTATAATCAAAAGTATGCTTGATTACCCCAAGAGTTTCATTGGCTTTTCTGACTGCTGCACCTATCTGTTGTGCAACTTTTAACGAGTGGCGAATTTTGACTCCAAGGTCCTTTTTTTCATCAATCTGCTGTAATGTAATGCTATTAATTTGGGAGTCATGGCATGGGTTGTTATGTCCCAAATTTATGGTCTTGCATTTGTCGATATTAAAAAGCATTTGCTTCTGACCATTTGAGTTCATGAGTCCCTGTAGTACAGTCAGGTTCGTTCTTGATGCACAACTGAGAATTCTGGGTTCGAATCCTGGGCAGGACAGAAATGGTTGGGCACATTTTCTTTCACCTAATGCCTCTGTTCACCTAGCAGTGAGTAGGTGCTCAGGAGTTTGTCAGCTTGTTGTGGGGTTGCATCCTGGGCGGGGTCAATAATTTTGCCTTGGGGGGAGGGGGTACCTCAATAAAAGCCAAAAAGTGTATGAATACACTCTGACTTCCTGTCCCCCGAAACAATGAATTATATAGATCTCTTTGTAAGGCTTCAATATCATTATAATTTCCCACTTTACCATAAATCTTTGTGGCATCTGAAAATTTGATGATTGGATTGTAATATTCTCATCTATGTCATTGATGTATATAACAAAAAGGGTACGTCGCAAAATAGACCCTTGTGGCAGGTCCATTTTGAATACTTATCACATTTCTCCATTCAGATTTGTTTCCATTTAGCATGACCATTTTGTTTTCTTTCCTTCAACCACTGTTTTATCCAGTCTAATATTTTACCATTTATTCCATGGACCTGTAATTTCCTTGCCAGTCTTCCATGTGGTACCTTATCAAAAGCATTAGCAAAATCCATGTACAGTACTGTATACTACATCCACCAGAAGGCCTTTGTTCGAGTAGCTGGTTACTGTTTCCAAAATGTGAGCAAATTTGTAAGGCAGGATCTGTTTTTAACAAACCCATGGTGTGTTGATTTTACAAGATTTTCCACTGAAAGATGGTGAACGATTCCCTCCCTGAGGGTTCTCTCCATGAGCTTGCAGATGTGTGAGGTCAAGCTGACTGACCAGTAGTTTTCTGCTGAGCTCATTCTGCCTTTTTCTTTTAAATAGAGAGAAATTTGCATATTTCCAATCTAGGGGGGACTACCTCTTGGTCCAGAGATTTTGTGAAAACTAGTTTCAGCGGTAGGCATAGTTCTTTTCCCAGTTCCTTTAAAAACTTTGGATTAGATTCCATCCACACCTGGGGCATCTGAGTCTTTTAGTTTGTCAATGTTCTTTCTAATTATTTCCCCATGTTATGGGATTATCCCTTAATTCATTCTCCCTCTCCTCCTTCAAATATTTGTGTGGGGTGATGGGATGTCATCCAACCTTCCAAGTGTGAACACTGTTGTAAAATAATCATTTAGAGTGTTTGCTGCCCTTTTATCATCCATTATAGCTTGGTTAGTCTCATGTATATATCCAATTGATATACTGTATACTGTACAGGCTGATCGGGGGGTACCATGCTATTTGGATTAAAGTCGATGTTGTAATGTACATTTAGATACAGATCCATAGGATGATGTGCTATTTGGATACAGGTACTATTTATACAATGATGTGCTACTGATACAAGCCCACGGTGTATTGCACTACTGTATTTGGATACAATTAACAAAAAGGAAATGCAGCGTCACATACTTGACCTGAAAACAGTGGAAATAGGTTTACTGTGATGCTAATACTGTAACTTTTTATGTTTCATACGACAAGTTATTGATCCTATACTGGAATGAAAAACCAGAATGACTTGAAGTCTATGGCTGCCCTGGGCCTAATAGCAGTCTATGAACCATATGAATAGTATGTAGATTATGGACAGTGCAGATAATTTGTGGGACATGCCTGTGGAGCAACACCAACTTCTTTACCTAACTTTCCTGGATACAAGCCACACTGCACTTAAGATGTTTGTCAATGAATACTAGAATGGATAAAATATTGAAAATAAAGTAAAAATGAATCTGGCTGGAGAAATATAGTAAGTGGGGTATTGCAAGGGTTCATTTTGAAGCCAACCCTTTTTGTCATGTACATTAATGACATAGGTAAGAACATTACAAACTATATCATCAAAATTGCAGATGACACTAAGATTTATGGTTAAATGGGAAGTGAAAATGATATTGTTGCCTTACAAAGAGATCTACATGAACTCCAGAGATGGTCAGAACACTCAAATGCTTTTTAATATAAACAAATACAAGACCTTGAATGTGGGGAAAATGTGAGGGAAAAAATCCACATCACAACTACCGAATAAACAATATTACCTTTCATCAGACTGATGAAGAAAAGGACCTTTGTTTATAAATACAAGAATTCTTATATCCTTGTGAAGCCACTAGCAGACATATTGTTTCAGGCAGGTCCTTAATCCTAATTTTCCCTGGAATATGACTCGCCAAATCGTTTAACAACCAGGTACCAATTCACTGCTGGGTGAACAGAGGCTACAGTTATGGATTGGCACCCGTTCAATCCTCCCCGGCCAGGATACGAACTCAGGCCAAAGCACTCGCTTCGACCTTGGAGTCAGAATCCATCATTCACTGAAAGTTGCACAGGAAGTGGAAGCTGCAATAAAAAAAAGCTAATCAAACCTTAAGAATATGGAAGCAAACATTTGACTTAATGGAAAAGAAGGTACAGTAGTTATTAACCTGTATAAGTCTCTGGTGCCATTCCACTTGGATTATTGTGTATAAGCATGGAGACATCTTCTGAAAAACATAGCTGCTTTGGAGAAAGTGCAACACCAAGCAACAAAGTTAGTTCTTGTTAATTGGTTGTGAGTTGACTCTCGTACTAGGAAAGGTTGAAGGCCACAGAACACTAACACCACTGCAAACCAGGCATGACAGGGCAGATCTCATCTAAATTTTTAAATACTGAACAATTTGGAGGATGTTGATCCAGACAACTTTTTCAAAATGTCAGATGTAACTTAAAGGAGCATCGGTTTCAAGCTCAACAAGCCACATCGTAGGACTGAAAGCAAATTTTTTTTTCACCCACAGGGTTATAAACTTAAGGATCTGAATACTTGCCAAAGCCAAAATTGCCAAAACTGTTGAATTTTTAAATCCAGCTGGAAAAAATCATCAGGACAAATGAGGGACACTTTAATAATTCTTGGCTTTGACAAGCCTCCGGCTTCCTGCCCTTGTCGAGGCCACTCGAGTGCTAGTGGCCTAAAAGTACCTAATTTCATCTTCATAGTTTTCTACCTAGTGCTTTATCTTCGCACTGTATCTAGTGCTACCCAAACCCCCCAATATTTGTACCTAAGCCATATTACTTTACCATTCTAATCTTAGATTAGAGAGGGAAGGGAGATACCCACAAGTCTGGAATACACATTACCAACAAACACACAGGTACTACACCACACAACACTCGCCCCACTACCGAAACTGGACGAATCACTACGAAAACAACACACCCTGGACGCAAACACAGTGGCCCCCTTACCGGAGCCTCAGATATTAACACCAAGTAAGGCATCCAGCACTTCCACTACCACGATAACATCATTTATATTTGCCAACATTCAAGGTATAAAAACACGCAAATCCAACAAAGTTCACTTTATAGATGGTCTCCTTCATGAGGCAAATGCAGTGTTTGCAGCCCTAACAGAAACCCACACAAAGGACTACCATGATGGTGAAATATGGATCTCAGAGTACAATCTTTTCAGATGTGATAGGAAACACCGGCTTCAGGGTGGGGTCAGCCTATACATCAAAGACACACTCATCTGTACTGAGCTGCTAAACACCTCAAATGATATGGTGGAAGTGCTGATAATCAAAATAGAGATTATAAATGTAGTTATTGTCCTTGTATATAGGTCACCGGAGGCAAACCCTCAGCAGTTTAAAGACCAACTAATGGAAGTAAAACACTGCTTGGAAAACCTCACAAATCCAGCTCCGAACATCATCCTGCTTGGGGACTTCAACCTACGGCACCTGAAATGGAAGCACCTGGCTAATACAGTAATATCAGAAAGAATACCAGGAAGTAGCCTTAATGAACAGGCACATGCAAATGACCTGCTACGGATGTGCGACAGGTTTGCCTTAAACCAGCAAATAGTAGAACCAACCAGGAAGAACACGCTGGACCTCATTTTCACTAATAATGATGAATTGATCAGGAACATAATGATTACAAATACCTGTTACTCAGATCACAACTTAATTGAAGTTATGACAACCATGGGAATAGACCTTCAAAACCAGTCCAGATTCCCGGTGGAGGAGATTTCAGCAAATTCAACTTCAATAATAAACAGATAAACTGGGAGCAAATAAACCAGGACTTCACAGAAATAAACTGGGAAGAACAGCTAGGAAATGCGAACCTGAACCAGTGCCTGGAAAAAATAAGCTCAGTAGCACTAGAAATATGTACAAACCGCATCCCCCTAAGAAAAAGAGGAAGAGATGCAGATTGGAACGAGAACGTCGTTCCCTATATAGGCGAAGAAAACGAATCGCGGTACAACTTGAGAGTCGCACCCTATCTCAGGAACGGCGAAGAAGGTTAGGTAGCGAAATAGGAAAAATTGAACTCAAGCTACAAGAATCATACAAAACGCAGGAGAGGGAAAGAGAGCAAAAGGCCATCAGTGAAATAGAGAGAAACCCGAAATATTTTTTCTCCTATGCAAAATCAAGATCAAAAACCACATCTAGTATCGGGCCCCTGCGAAAGGAAGATGGAACTTTCACCGATGACAACAAAGAAATGAGCGAGCTACTGAGGAAGCAATACGACTCTGTCTTCAGCGAGCCATTAAACGCACTAAAGATCGATAACCCAAATGAATTTTTCATGGATATGATACCAACATCAAATCATATATCAGACGTCACCCTATCCCCACTGGATTTTGAAGAAGCCATAAACAGTATGCCTATGCACTCCGCACCAGGCCCGGATTCTTGGAACTCCATATTCATCAAGAACTGTAAAAAACCACTATCGCAGGCCCTTCACATTCTGTGGAGACAAAGCCTAGATACTGGCGTTATTCCTGATATACTAAAAACAGCAGAGATAGCACCACTTCATAAAGGAGGAAATAAGGCAGAGGCAAAAAATTACAGACCGATAGCACTAACATCGCACATCATAAAAATTTTTGAGAGAGTGCTAAGAAGTAAGATCACAAAATACATGGAATCACAGCATCTCCATAACCCCGGACAACATGGTTTCAGAACAGGGCGCTCTTGCCTGTCGCAGTTGCTGGACCACTATGATATGGCATTAGATGCTTTGGAAGACAAACAAAACGCTGATGTAATTTACACAGATTTCGCAAAAGCTTTTGATAAATGTGACCATGGTGTTATTGCCCATAAAATGCGCTCAAAAGGAATTACCGGAAAAGTAGGCAGATGGATCTACAATTTCCTGACCAACAGAACCCAATGTGTAATAGTCAACAAAATAAAATCCAACCCGTCAACCGTTAAGAGCTCAGTCCCCCAGGGTACTGTGCTTGCTCCAGTACTTTTTCTCATTCTCATATCAGACATAGACAAGAGCACAACCTATAGCACTGTATCATCCTTTGCAGATGACACTAGGATCTTCATGAGAGTAGGCAACATAGAGGACACGGCGAACCTCCAGTCTGATACCTGGTTAACCTGGTTGATGGGGTTCTGGGAGTTCTTCTACTCCCCAAGCCCGGCCCGAGGCCAGGCTTGACTTGTGAGAGTTTGGTCCACTAGGCTGTTGCTTGGAGCGGCCCGCAGGCCCACATACCCACCACAGCCCGGTTGGTCCGGCACTCCTTGGAGGAATAAATCTAGTTTCCTCTTGAAGATGTCCACGGTTGTTCCGGCAATATTTCTTATGCTTGCTGGGAGGACGTTGAACAACCGTGGACCTCTGATGTTTATACAGTGTTCTCTGATTGTGCCTATGGCACCCCTGCTCTTCACTGGTTCTATTCTGCATTTTCTTCCATATCGTTCACTCCAGTACGTTGTTATTTTACTGTGTAGATTTGGGACCTGGCCCTCCAGTATCTTCCAGGCGTATATTATTTGATATCTCTCTCGTCTTCTTTCTAGTGAGTACATTTGGAGAGCTTTGAGACGATCCCAATAATTTAGGTACTTTATCGCGTCTATACGTGCTGTATATGTTCTCTGTATTCCCTCTATTTCAGCAATCTCTCCTGCTCTGAAGGGGGAAGTGAGTACTGAACAGTACTCAAGACGGGACAGCACAAGTGACTTGAAGAGTACAAGCATTGTGATGTGATCCCTGGATTTGAAAGTTCTCGTAATCCATCCTATCATTTTTCTGGCTGTCGCAATATTTGCTTGGTTATGCTCCCTAAACGTTAGGTCGTCAGACATCATTATTCCCAATCCTTTACATGCTGTTTTCCTACTATGGGCACATTTGATTGTGTTTTGTACTCTGTATTATGTTTAAGGTCCTCATTTTTACCGTACCTGAGTACCTGGAATTTATCACTGTTAAACATCATGTTATTTTCTGATGCCCAGTCGAAAACTTTATTAATATAGATGTAGATCAGGTCTTTCTATGGGCTACAGAAAATAATATGGTGTTTAACGAAGACAAGTTCCAGCTCATGCGCTATGGAAAAAATGAAAATATAAAAACGGAAACCACGTACAAAACTCAGGCAAATCATAACATAGAACGAAAATGCTATGTAAAGGATCTGGGTGTACTCATGTCGGAAGACCTTACCTTTAAAGAACACAATAAAGTAGCCGTCACAACTGCAAGAAAAATGACAGGTTGGATAACAAGAACTTTTCACACTAGAGATGCTATACCGATGATGACACTTTTCAAAACGCTTGTGCTCTCTAGAGTGGAGTACTGCTGCACAATGACAGCCCCTTTCACTGCTGGTGAAATTGCTGACCTGGAGAGCGTGCAGAGGTCCTTTACTGCTAGAATCCACTCGGTAAAACATCTAAACTATTGGGACCAACTTAAGAGCCTAAATCTGTATTCCCTTGAGCGCAGGCGGGAGAGATACATAATAATTTACACGTGAAAAATATTAGAGGGGCTGGTCCCAAACCTGCACACAGAAATAACATCACATGAGACCAGAAGACATGGCAGGATGTGCAGAATACCCCCGTTGAAAAGCAGAGGTGCAACTGGTACTCTGAGAGAGAACTCTATCAACATCAGAGGCCCGAGACTGTTCAACACGCTTCCACTACACATAAGGGACATAACTGGCAAACCCCTCACAGTGTTCAAGAGAGAACTGGATAAGCACCTCCAAAGGATACCTGATCAACCAGGCTGTGACTCATACGTCAGGCTGCGAGCAGCCGCGTCCAACAACCTGGTTGATCAGTCCAGCAACCAGGAGGCCTGGTTGATGACCGGGCCGCGGGGTCGATAAGCCCCGGAAGCACCTCAAGGTATATCCTCAAGGTAGATATCATTTGATATCATGGTTGTTGTATTGAGTGCATATTCTACTGCATTATTCCTTGAAATGTTATCCAAATGTACCTAGTAATTCTTGTTCATTATTGTGTATTGCTATTAGTGTGTATTATTCTAATCTGCTTTTGTGTCAAAATTTCTTGCAATGTACCTGTAAAAAATTTTTGTCAATTTTACTGTAATTATTCTACATAAAATTATCTTTACCTGTAAAGTAAAGCTGTAAAGTACCTGTAAACATTTTTGGTCAGTTTTACTGTAAATTATCTAAAAATTATCTGTTAGTTTAAAATAAGGACTTGTCCGAAACATTATGCGTGCTAGTGGCTTTACAAGAATGTAAATTCAACTTAATTTCTATGTTCTCTGTTAACCCCCAATGTACCTTCTTGTATATAAATAAATAAATAAATAAATAAATAAATAAATAAATAAATAGTGGCCTTCAGGTAAATACTGGTAAAATTCTTAACCTAAACCAACCTAACCTAACCTCTAATCACACCGAGCCCAACGCAGCCTACCTTAAGCTAATATAAACATATATAAACCTAAGGCCATATACGGTTTTGACAATTAGAAAGTGATCTTTGTCAAAATGCACGAGTAAAATTTGATCATTTCCCACCTACACTAAGAGGATGCAGTGCTAGCAATTGATTGATAATCTTTGTCCAGACTCCAGACTCGTGTCCACAGACCCCAGAGTACACTGTCCACAGAATACACAGGCCACAGACCCCAAAGTACACTGTCCACAGACCCCAGAATACACCGTCCACAGACCCCAGAGTACACAGGACAATGTTTGTTGACGGCAGTCAGCTGAGGGGAACACGTGCACCACCACAAAGCACGCGGCACGCCACTCTCACGGGGGACTATGTCATCTCCAACGAGCTCTTGATAATATTGATAATATATATGTACGGGCTCACCATAGCCCGTGCTACATGGACACTTCGTCCTGAGTAGCTAAATCTTTAACAACAACAACATCTTGATAATAAATAAATAAATGCTTATTCGAGTACAAATACATACATACAAGTTGAGTCATCAACATTATTTTTGGATTTCTATATAGAAAAAGAACATACTATGCCTAAAGCCACTAATACGCACAGCGTTTCGGGCAAATAATTAATTTCATAATAATTGTTTGTATCGGGGGACAGGCAGCCAGAGTGTATTCATACACGTTATGCTTATATTGAGGTCCCCCATCATCCAAGGTCGAATTACTGGCCCCGCTCAGGATGCAACCTCACAACAAGCTGACTAATACCTACCACATATGTGTGACCACTCCTGGAATATGCGGCCCCAGCATGAACCTTATCAAACACAAGACGAAGCTGGAAATTTTTTACAGGAATCCCACTAGGGTAGTCCCAGAAGTAAGAGGCATAAGTTACAAGGAAAGGCTGCGTGAAATGCACCTCACGACACATAAAGACAGGAGAGTAAGGGATACATGATCACTACCTACATAATTCTCAGAGGAATTGACAGGGGTAGATAAAGATAAACTGTTTAACACGGGTGGTACGCGAACAAGGGGACACAGGTGGAAACTGAGTACCCAAATGAACCACAGGAACGTTAGAAATAACTTTTTCAGTGTCAGAGTAGTTAACAGATGGAATTAGGCAGTGATGTGGTGGAAGTAGACTCCATACACAGATTCAAATGTAGATATGATAGAGCCCAATAGGCTCCGGAATCTGTACACCAGTCGAGAGGCGGGACCAAAGAGCCAGAGCTCAACCTCCGCAAGCACAACTAGGTGAACAAAACTAGGTGAGTACCTGAGTACGTAGGTTCCTGAGAACCTTCGTACTGCTAAGCGAACAGAACCATTAGGTGATAGGAAATATGGCCAACCATTTCTGTCTCGCCCGGGATTCGCACCCGGAATTCACGATTGTGAATCGAGAACGAATCCGACTGTACTACCGGGACCCTTAATGTGATATGTCACATTAAGACATATATATTTTCACTTAATGAGAAACTTTGACATATTTAAAACACTGAACAATATTTAGGATGTTGATCCGGACAATTTCTTCAAAAAGTTAGATGTAACACAAACAAGGAGCAACGGTTTCAAGCTCAACAAGCCGCAATATAGGACTGAGAACAGATTTTTTTATAAGTTATAAACCCATGGAATAGCCTACTCACCGAAGCTGTAAATGCCAAAACTGTTAAATTTCAAAGTCGAGCTGGAAATGATCATCAGGACAAATGGAGGGAATCTTCAACAAGCCGCCAGCTTCCTATCCTCGTCGAGGCCACTAGTGTGAGTGATCCTCAGGTAAATCAGGTAAATAAGTCAATGAGAAAATCAATTGGAGCATTTAGGTGACTCGAACCTGCGATCAAGGTACTCCCGGGGCGCACCTCCCTGTAAATACACCACGTAACGGTTCCTATTGTTACCTTGTTACAAAATTATTACATCTTATTGCAAAATTTTTATGACATGTTAGAAAGTTGTTACAATTTGATAGATAGTTGTTACAACTTGTTAGAAAGTTGTTTCACATTTCATGTTCCCTCCTGATTCCATATATGATTGGCCGTCCTGTGAGGTGGAGATGTTGAATGAGCTTTTAGCTGGTTTTTTTATCTACACTATGTAATCTTTCATATAGAATAGGGTAGTAGCACATTACTGAAATTGAAATAAGCTTATTGAGGTAAAATGCACACAAAGGGATGAGGTAGCTCAAGCTATTCTCACCCCGTTTACTGGGTATACCTAAGCTTGTTAATAAAAAAAATAAAAATAAAGTAATTTCATCCTCATAATTTCCTACCTAGTGCTTCAAACTCACACTTTATCTTGTGCTACCCATTCCCCCGATATATGTGTCTAAGCCATACAGTTTAACAATGTAATCACTACTATCAAATTATATCATGTTGAACGCAAGTGTTACTACAACGTACATAGAAATAATCCTCAAATTGTGCTACAATGTATATACCTGTTGATGATCCTCAAATTTTACTATAATATACCGATTAATTTTCTTCAAATTTTCTTACAATGTACCTGTTAATATTCTTCAAGTTTTACTACAAATTACCTACTTAAAATTTACAGTTTCCAAACGCTATGCATATTAGTGGCTTTACAAGAATGTTAAAAACATCAATGCTATATACTGTACTCCTATAAACTCAATGTACCTTCTTGTTTACATATAAATAAATAAATAGATAACAAAATAAATAGAGTATTTAATTGGAATTAAAATTTGACTTATCGGATCCAAGTTGGACCGTTTCTTAAGGAAGTCGCAGCCTCCGACTGCCACCACTGACCAATCAAAGCCGCGCCTGCCTATGACGTCACGGAAAGTATAAATGCTGCTTGCACCTGGCCCCGGGGAGCACTTGACTTCTGGCAGTCACGGCAAGTGCACTATATCCTCCCTTACCACTGCTCGTCACTACTCGTTTTCCTCTTGATCTCTCCATTATGGTACGTTCCAACTCTCACTTTCCCCTCACCTATCCTTGAGTTTGTGTATATAGTAGCGTCAAGGAGTTTGTATAATGGACTGACCAGTGAACATGTGACATTTGGTCGGCGGCGCCATCTTTTAACACCGTCTGGCGCCCCCATGTACACTACTGTATCTCCCAGCCCGGCGCCCCCATGTACACTACTGTATCTCCCAGCCCGGCGCCCCCATGTACACTACTGTATCTCCCAGCCCGGCGCCCCCATGTACACTACTGTATCTCCCAGCCCGGCGCTCCCATGTACACTACTGTATCTCCCAGCCCGGCGCCCCCATGTACACTACTGTATCTCCCAGCCCGGCGCCCCCATGTACACTACTGTATCTCCCAGCCCGGCGCCCCCATGTACACTACTGTATCTCCCAGCCCGGCGCCCCTATGTACTCTACTGTATCTCCCAGCCCGGCGCCCCCCCCCTATGCACTCTACTGTATCACCTAGTCCGGCGTCCCCATGTACACTACTGTATCTCCCAGCCCGGCGCCCCCATGTACACTACTGTATCTCCCAGCCCGGCGCCCCCATGTACACTACTGTATCTCCCAGCCCGGCGCCCCCATGTACACTACTGTATCTCCCAGCCCGGCGCTCCCATGCACTATACTGTATCACCCAGCCCGGCGCTCCCATGCACTATACTGTATCACCCAGCCCGGCGCTCCCATGCACTATACTGTATCACCCAGCTCGACGCTCCCATGCAGCTACTGTATCACCCAGTCCTGTGCCCCCCCCCCTCCATGCATACTGTATCACTCGTAGCTATCACTTGTATACAAGTTACACTGCATATTTCGGTGTAAGTAGCCACAATATAGCCCCACTCCTGTGCCAGGTAAGTCCACTACGGGTTCACCATAGCCTGTGGTACTTGGGAAGTTTTGTTCCGAGTAGCTGAATCTTAAACAACAACAGAAACAGGGTAGCAGCCTCATTAGACCTTGAGATGCAAGTTTTGTCCTACAAACTCAGAACTTGACAAAGCACTCAAATGAGTGCGAAAGCCTTGGTGTAGATATTTACATAATTTTCACATATTACATAAGGGTGGGGGTTTTATTAAAGATCATCTTATCATTATTATATGATTAAAATGATTTTCATAGTGGGTTGTCTTGTTTTTTTTTTGTAATATCTTGGAAAGCAGTGAGAAGTACTGCTTAGTCAATTCTCTGGAAATGATACCTAGCCTGCATTTCTTGTCATATTCATGCTTTTTATTAATTGAAGAAAGTAACCCCTTTGTGAACGAATGGTTGTTGGACCTTTTAGCAGTAATTTGCTTGGTAAGTAAAGGGCAGTGAGTATTACAGAAACTTAAGAGTTTTGTGAAGAAATGTCTGCACACCTAAATTAACGTTAGTCATATTTCTGGTTTCCGTGAAATGTCTGCTCACCTAGATTAATGTTAGTCATATTTCTGGTTTCCGTTCCCCAGTTTATGGTGCAAGCAGCAGCTACAAAGTATGGAGGCTTCACTATGCAATCTAAAGCTTATTTTCTTTGTTTTAATAGACTTAGAAATGCTGGTTAGGAGAAATGTTGGGTAGCGTGGTCTGTTGTATCATCAGTGATTCTTCCACAGGTTATATTTACCTGAATTTACCTGGAATATTTGTCAAAATGTGATCAAGGAAGGAGGCAGTTGTTTTAGTAATTCTCGTGTGTTCTGTAATCAAGTCAAAATCATACAGGAGTTCATACAGTTGAGGAAGCTGGCAATAAGTGGGTTATCAGGCTGGCATAGATAAATATAGAAATCTTCAGTTAATATTAGTTGACTTTTGTTAAGATTGTTCCTTATTATTAAGTTTCTAAGATTGGAATTGAATTCAGTTACAGCAGTGTTTGGAATTCTGTAGACTACTCCCAAATTTAAGTTGGTGCTCAGGCCCTTCATTTTGAACTGGGATACTCTCCATGGTTATCTCTAGATTTGATAGCTTTTGTGCATGATAACTCCCTATAGTAATAAATTGCCGTACCACCACCTCTCTGGTTAGGTCTACAGTTGTGGATAGCTGAATAATTGGGAATATTATATAGTAGGGTAATGTCATCATTCAACCAGATCTCAGTAAGAACAACAAAAAGAAAATTGGTAGTTTAGTGTTTGCAATAAAGCACTAACATCATAGTGTTTGCTAAGAGACCTGACATTGATGTTAAACAGAAGCACATTATGGTTATATGATAATAAATTTTGGTAATTAATATCATATACTGTACTCAATTTCGTTGTCGCGTCACAATCCACAGTAATGCTCGTGGAATAGAACTTTCCTTCAATAATCAATGAGCCACCTGGCTTCATGTATTTCAGTGTAAATAGGTCTAGGGTAAAGTGAGAGCCTTTAGTAAAATCCACCAGTTGACTGGGGCGAAATTATCTACATGACACCAGTTCTTATATACTGTACACAAATCGCTCTAGGCATACTCACAATGAAATAATAAAAGTAAATCAACACACAGCACAAATCATAGTAGCTAGATGTCACTAGGCCACAATCACCTAACAACATTGGTACACTAGTTGAGTCAAGACTTGCTGAACGATTGTGAACATGGTGGGATAGTGACGTTACATAACCAGAATAAGGTATAAAGTCTAAGCATGGACATCAATATCACAAGTCAATGAACTCACTTGCCATCAGAAAAACTAAGTCACAACTGGATTGACAAATGGTAAAGTTTAAACTCTTCGCAAAATTAAGCAGAGTCCACAATTATTGGAAATGTGACAAAGTCAATAACTCTCTGCCGGTTATAGTCTACAATGACCTGACAAATTGTAAAGTCAATTACTCGTCTTCAAACGGTGGTTACAATACTGGAGAAGTAGCCAAGTCAGAAATCTCATCTTAAAAAGTATTAAATTCACATTTTACCTACTTTTAAGTTATTATTGTGTTAATATTATTTTTTTTATTTAATAATTAATGTGTTCATCATATGTTATGTAATTTTTGCATTTCATTTATAAAGTGTTCACAGTACTCATGTCATTTTGTATCCTTGTTTATTTTTAAATATTGGCCCCATTAAACTTAATATACTATATTACTCTTATGTTTTGTTATGTTCCATTTTCTTCCCTACATTACTCTGTATTTCCGTTCTGTTATTAATGTAAATAAACTACTGTACTGTTGCTAGACCTACTATCTTCATAATGTAATTTATGTACATTACATTATGGGGTTAGTTACATACAACAGGTATGTAATAGCCTATTACATTATGTCATCATTTAGTATCACCTTTTTATTGTATTCATCTGTTATTTCTCTTTAACTTATTTTATCATGGAAAAAATATATATGTAAGCAATTTACATTACTTTTTGTATTAAGTGTTTACCCCTTCACACTTTTAAATAATTTTTTCACCAAATTATTTTAAAGTTTTGGCCGAAACGCTTTGCATATTAGTGGCTTTATTAGTTTGTGTAACTCCTGTGTCCACAATTGTACATTACTATGTTCTTTGTGCACACATTCTTGTGAATAAAAATTTGGATTTGAATTTGACCGACTTTCATTAATTCCCAGAAATAAGGCTACTTTTGCATGATAGTTTGGTCTATATTATATTTACCTGATTTACCTGAGGGCCACTAACCCTAGTGGTCTCGACGAGGACAGAAAGTCGGCGGCTTGTCGAAGGTCCGGGTAGGGAATACGAATAACACGAATATGCGTGCTAATGACTTTGTGTGAAATTACCTGTAGCTTACTTATAATTTTTTCCGTAATACTGTAAATTATAGCAATGTACTGCACTAACATGTATACATATATATGTTAATAAGTATATTAATGTGCTATGCTAATGTATATGTTAATAAGTATATAATAAATTATGAAAGAATAGCTATTGTAGATTTTAAATTATCAAGAAGTTCTCGTTTGTTGAATTATCTTAAACATATTCTTGCCATCATGTATACCTTAAATATGCAGATATATATTTTTAGTTACATATATTTGCTGTGTTTTATCATTCTTAATATTTAACAGCGTGAATGCATTTCGATCCACGTTGGGCAGGCAGGCGTCCAGATCGGCAACTCTTGCTGGGAGTTGTATTGCTTGGAACACTGCATTGGACCCGATGGCCAAATGCCGGAAGACAAGACTATTCCTGGATTGAAAAATTCATGCTGCACTTTCTTCAATGAAGCTCGCACCGGAAAATACGTTCCCAGAGCACTTTTCGTTGATCTTGAGCCAAGTGTCATTGGTAAGCATTTAAGGTGATCGTTTTCTCCCCCTCTCCCTTTCCTCATCTCATTAAAACTAACATTAAATTCCTACTTCATTATACACAAAAAATATCGGCCCCTAGAAACTCATTGTGTGATTATATAGATATACAGTACACTTTATTTAATGTCACTGTGCAGTTATATTACGTAGCTAGGTATCCCCACCTATATACAGCCAACATCTTCCTTTACCATATGCCATCTTCCCTACCCTTCACCTTCCTCTCTCCATTGCCTAAGTAAAACAGAAGCGAGTAACACTTAATGGGCCAGCCAAAGGCTTAGGGTCCCATGAAGGAATATCCCTCATAAAGACATTCCTTATCATTCACCAACTTCTCTTCTTCCCACCACTTTCCCTTCATCAATGTAACCATCTTCAGTAAATTCTGAATTCGTCAATAAACTACATAATAGAAACTACCATTTATTCACGTAGAAATTTTTTTCGATATGAATCTTAGTGAGGATGTAGTTTGGTATTTAGGGTGTAAATTACTATGATTTGCTATTTCGTACAAAGGATTGTGAAGGGGGGATGGCATGGAGTTCCATTCTAATACATTCCAATACACCTATGACCATAACCAGGAGACTGGTCACTGCACAGTCACTCCAAGACCTCCAATCCCAACCTCAAACAGATAGACATTCTCTTTTACAGATATAGATTAGGGAGAAGTATAGTTTTGACTTTTAGAGTGATGAAAGTAGTGCTTTATTCTAAATGACTATGGGACTGGACTGTGTGTGCATTTTCTGTGCTTGTCTTTTGGGTGGTATCTTATCAAATTCAAAATTTGAAATACCAAAAGATTTAGACTATCATCTGCTCTGGTCTTCACTGTGGCAATTGTAGATACGTACGATTGTTATTCTCATGCTATAGTGGGACTCCTGAATAAGATTTGTATTACGGGTATCGATTACTACTTACCATTTACCGACCAGTACAAAAAAAATGCGAAGCTAAAGATCAGGGGAGGGCAGGTGATCCAGATAATAGATAGGGGAGAGGTTATGGTCCTTCACTCAGCCAGGCGGATTTAACTTTATATCTCGGACGACAAACAGGTTCAGAACCAGAGTGACAATGTACAGAACAGGAATGTGCTAAACACAGGAACACTTTCTCAGCCCCCCAGGAACAACGTCAGTTTAAATTGTTTCTACACGAATGCCAGAAGCCTAGTAAATAAATTTAAACTCAATATGTACGTATGCTGAGGCTGAAAATCCCAACATCATTGGCATTTATTTATTTATTTATTTTTATTTATTTATTTATGCATATACAAGAAGGTACATTGGGAATGTGTGGATACATAAAATGGTAATTACAGTCTTGTAAAGCCACTAGTACGCGCAGCGTTTCGGGCAGGTCCTTAATCTAAGAAAATTTTAAGTAGGTAAATACTTGCAAGATTTATAAAAAAATGATAACAGATACATGGCAAGAAAAAAAAATAGAGAAAATTGTAGGTACAGTGGATTAAAGCACATAGGCAGCTAAGATTGATTGAATGAAAGCTTGAATGGTAGTTGACAAAAATTGGTAGGCACAAAACAGCATATGGCTAGCACATAAAAGAAGACAGCAATGAACACAATGATAAGGTTGGTAGGGTTAAATACATAAAAATTAGGAGATTGGGTAACACTAGGTACAGAGCAAATTTAAAGTTCAGTGTAGGAAACTAAGAAGATGAAATCAGGTACTTTTTGGTTTTGTTTTTAAATAAGGCAAAACTTTTACAGTTTTTCAATTCACTAGGGAGTGAGTTCCATAGACTAGGTCCCTTAATTTGCATAGTGTTTACACAGATTAAGTTTGACCCTGGGGATATCAAAGAGATATTTATTTCTGGTATGGTGAAAATGGGTCCTATTACATCCATCCAGGGAGAGTTTCAGAGCATGGTTTGCATTTAAAAACAGGGTTTTGTAAATGTAGTTGACACAAGAGAATGTGTGGAGGGAGTTAATATTTAGCAAGTTTAGAGATTTAAACAAGGGAGCTGAATGTTGTCTAAAAGCTGAGTTAGTTACTATTCTGATAGCAGATTTTTGCTGCGTGATGATGGGCTTAAGGTGGTTTGCAGTGGTAGACCCCCATGCACAGATACCATAATTAAGATAGGGGTAGATTAGTGCATAATATAGTGAGAGGAGAGCGGAGTTAGGAACATAATATCTGATTTTGGAGAGTATACCAACTGTTTTAGAGACTTTCTTAGTTATGTGTTGTATGTGGGTGCTGAAGTTGAGTCTCTTGTCTAGGAATAGGCCAAGAAACTTGCCATCATTTTTATTACTGATGTTAATATTGTCTATCTGTAGCTGAATTGCATTTGATGATTTGCTTCCAAATAAGATGTAGTAAGTCTTTTCAATGTTTAATGTTAGTTTGTTAGTTGACATCCAGAAGTGGACTTTTTTTAATTCATTATTCACAACATTATTTAGTGTATGTGGGTTGAGGTCTGAATAGATAAGGGTAGTATCATCAGCAAACAATATAGGTTTGAGAATATTAGAGACATTAGGCAGATCATTTATATATATAAGAAATAGAAGAGGTCCTAAGATACTGCCCTGAGGCACACCAACGGTAATTGGTAGAGTGGAAGAAGTTGTATCATTGATGGTTACATATTGGTGTCTGTCACTAAGATAGGATCGGATGTAGTCAAGGGCAAGGCCACGGATTCCATAATGCTGAAGTTTAAGTAAGAGGTAGTTGTGATTAACAGTATCAAAGGCTTTTCTTAGGTCAATGAAGAGTCCAATTGGAAACTCATTTTTGTCAAGGGCTGAGTAGATTACGTCAAGGAGACTAATGATTGCATCGTTGGTGCTCTTTTGGGACCGGAAGCCAAACTGGCAGGGGCATTAATGAAATATGAGAACGAGAGGATATAATAGAAGGGGAATTCTTTCTCCCTAGATTCCACTCACCATTCAGAAAGGACAGAACAACAAGAGCAGACCGAGTAATGCTATATGTGAAAGAAGACCTGAATGCAACCAACAATGAGGAACTAAACACCATGGGATCGTCAGTCTGTATGGTGCAACATACTAGCTCAAGATGGTAACAAAATGACAGTGGGAGTATGCTACAGGGCAAGAGCAAAGAAAGACGCCGATCTGCACCATGTGATCAATGCGGCATCAAAAACCCAAACCCTAATAATGTGGGATTTTAACCGAGACCATAGATTGGGTAAATCTAACCTCACAAGCAGGAGAACAATTTCTAGACCTGGCACAAGACTTTTTTTTTCTCATACAGCATGCGATAGAGCCCACACGAGGTAACAGCATTCTAGATCTTGTACTAACATCAGAGGAGGGTATGACTGACTAAATTCCGGTAGGGGAAAAGCTTATCCCCTCATGTGATCACCATATTTTAAGAAGGACTACAAATACAGAAACCCACATTAAGGTTCATGAGTAATTTCTAGATTACCATTGAGGAGACTACGGAGGAATGAGAGGAATTGCAAAACATTTCCTGGAGAGCTAATAGGTGAACATGGAAGCATCATGGCAAAACTTCACAGTAATCACGGAACTCGTTCAAAAATATATATACTGTAAACCTATAAACTTCACCACTTTGGTATCCGAAGCCTTGCTCTGGATTATATTCGTTCCTATCTCAGTGACACACCAATATGTAGCCATCAATAGCATAACCTCCCTTACTCAACCATTCACAGTAGGGGTGCCACGGGGCAGCATCTTGGGACCTCCAATTTCGTATATGCATAAATGATTTGCCAAATGTTTCTTGCCAATAGACAAGAGACTGAATTTCAGCACCCCACATACAACACATCGCAAAAAGTCTCAAAAACGGTCGGTATACTTTTTAAATCAGATATTATGTTCCCCACTCTGCTCTCCTCTCATTATACTACGCACTAATCTATCCCTATCTTTCATACGGTATCTGTGCATGGGGTTCAACCACTGCAAATTACCTCAAGCCCATCATCACTCTGCAAAAATTAGCTATTAGAACTGTAACAAACTGTCTTCAGACAACACACAGCCCCTCTGTGTGTTAACACAGCCCCTCTGTGTGTTAACACAGAGGGGATGTTAAGCATGTTAAGTCCCGTAACATGCTAAACATATACTCCACACATTCTCTTGTGCTATCTACATGTACAAAACCTTGTTCTTAAATGCTAATCTTGATTTGAAACTTTTGATAGTTGTAATAGAACCCAACACCAGAAATAAATATCTCTGATGTCCCAGAGTCAGGCTAAATGTGGAAAAACTCCATGCAAATAAAGGGGCCCAATCTTTGGAACTCACTCCTTGATGAATTAACAAATTGTCCAACCTATGCCCTGCTCAAAAGTAAAACCAAAAAGTACCTAATTTTATCTTCATAATTTCCTACCTTGTGCTTCAAACTCACACTGTATCTTGTACTTCCCATTTTCCCAATATTAGTACTTTTAAGGCTAATTAAGTACTTAATCTTTACCAGTGTAATCACCTCTCAATTTATATTGTTGATATAAAACCTTGCTACAATGTACTTTTTCATCTTACCTGATATGTTAGATTAAAGATCTGTCCGAAACGCTATGCGTGTTAGTGGCTTTGCAAAAATGTAAAAAATCACATATAATCTCACCAACCCAGTGGACCGTCTTGTGAATAAAATGAAATTATTATAATTATTATTATTATTATTATTATTATAAAAGTTTCAACGAGATCCGCCCTGTCATGCCTTGTTTGCGGTGTTGTTAGGCCTGGGACCCTCAACCGTTCCTGATATGAGAGATGACTTGACTCTGGAATGACTTTTGTTGCCCAGTGTTGCACTTCACATGTCAGTTGCTTCATTTAGAAACTGTACTTGTGGTTGATCTCGAACCAATTGATGATGTGACGATGTGTATTGAATTTTGTAACTAGCTTATCAAGATTGTAACTTGCTTAAGTAAATGAGTTGTGAGGTTGTCCCTGAGCCCATTATGTGCCTCTGTAACACTTTCCACTACCGCCCACAGGATGGGTATGGGGTGCATAATAAATGAACTAAACTAACTAACTTTCTCCAGAGCATATAAGACCTTCTGAAAGTGAGGTCTCCATTCTTTGATACAGTAATCCAAATTATAAATTTATACAGTTGAATCACTATCTTTCTTTCCTTAAAGTCATAGGTACGCTTGATAATTCCGATAGTTTAGTTAGCTTTCCTGATTGTTATTCTTACCTGTTGTGCAACTTTTAGTGAGTGGTGGATTTTGACTCAGATCCTTTTCTTCATAAAAATGCTGTAATGTAATGGCATTGGTTTCGTAGCTGTTGTTTGCCCCACTAGCAAGGTTTTGCATTTGTCGATATTAAAATGCATTTGCCAGTCTTCCGGCCATTTGTGGAGTTACAGGGTTGGCTCCAAAATGGATCCCTGAGGTTAGTTAGTTAGTTTAGTTCATTTATTATGCACCCCATACCCATCTTGTGGGCGGTAGTGGAAAGGGTTCCCTGAGGTACCCCACTTACCACATTTCTCCATTCAGATTCGTTCGCATTTAGCACTACCCTTTGTTTCAACCACTGTTTTATCCATTATAGTTTTTTTACCATTTATTACATAGGCCTGTAATTTCCTAGCCATTTTTTAATGTAGTACTTTATTAAAGGCATGTATCCATGTATACTACAGCCATCAGAAGGCCCTTGTCTGAGTAGCTAATGACCGTTTCCAAAAACGTGAGCAGTAAAGCAAGATCTATTTTTAACAAACCCATATGTGTCGATTGTACAAGATTGTTCACTGGAAGATGGTGAATGATTCCCTCCCTGAGAATTATCTCTGTGAGCTTGCAAATGTGTGATGTCAAGCTGATCGGCCGGTACTTTTCTGTTAAGCTCTTCCTGCCTTTTTTTTAAACGGATGACATTTGCATATTTCCATTCAAGGAGGACTATCCCTTGGTCCAGATATTTTGTGAAAAGTAATTTCAGCGGAAGGCATAGTTCTTCTGCTAGTTCATTTATAACTCTGGATTGGATTCCATCCACACCTTGGGCCTTTGCGTCTTTTAGTTTATCAAATGCTCTTCCTGATGATGATTTAGATTTAGCTACTCTGAACAAGGACCCAAAGTAGCATGGGCTATGATGAGCCCGTAGTCGACTTATCTGGCACAGGAGTGGAGCTGTAACTTGTGTGCTCTTCCAATTTATTTCGCATGTTATGGGTATATCCTTAAGTTCATTCTCCACACCTCCTGCATTCATTTGTGTGGGTGATGGGATGTCATCTAGTGTGAACACTGTTGTTAAAATATTTATTTAAAGCGTTTGCTCTAAACGTTTGTCGTCCATTATAACTTTGTTAGTCTCGTATATTACGGGTCCTACATGGTCCTTTGTTTTGGTTCTACTTGTATAGGCATAGAACGATTTGGGATCTTTATTCATGTTTTGGGCAAGTTTTCTTTCGCAGTTTCTTTTTTGCTGATCAGATTTTCTGGGTAGCCGAGTTTAGTGTCCTTTTGTATATCTCATAATCATCATGTTCATCGTGGATTTATACGATCTCCAGAGGTTCCGCATGGTTATCAATGCTCGTTTTACCTGTGTCATCTATCGTGTTCCCTTTCCTTTCTGGTTTTGGCACATTTTTGAACGAGTTCCGTGATGACCCTCTTGAAATTTTGCCATGATGATGATTCCATGCTATATTCCCCTATCTAATCTAGAAATTCATTACCATTTACCTTTATGTGGATTTCTTTATTCGTAGTCCATCATAAAATATGGTGATCACATGAGGGGGGTTAGCTTTCCCCCCCCCCCGAAATTTGATCAATCATGGCCTCTACTGATGTTAGCACAAAATCTAGAATGCTGCTACCACATGTGGGCTCTGCCACATACTGTATGGGAAAGAAGTCCTGTAACATGTCTAGAAAATTGTTCTTTTGCTTGCGATATTTACCCAATCTAGGGTTTCATGGATAAAGTCCCCCATTATTATTGTATGGGTTTCTGATGCCGCATTGTACAGATCCGCAACTTCCTCTTCCGCTGCTGTGTCAGCCCTGTAACATACTCCCACTATCATTTGCTTCCATCTTGAGTTAGTATATTGCACCATGCAGACTGAGGATCCCATGATGTTCAGTTCGTCATTTTGACTACATCCAGGTTTTCTTTCATATACAGCATTACCCGGCCTGCTCCTCTTGTGCTGTCCCTTCTGAATGGTGGGTGGTATCCTGGGAGAAAGAATTCCCCTTCTATCATGTCCTCTCGTCCCCATGTTTCACTGATGCCAATGATGTCGGAAATTTCAGCCTCGGTATACACACATAATGAGTCAAATTTATTCACCAGGCTTCTGGCGTTTGTGTAAAAACAATATAAACTGACGTTGTTTCTGGGGGCTGAGAGATTGTTCCTCTATTTATTACGTCAGTATTTTCTACACTGTCGCTTTGGTTTTGAACCTGTTTGTCTTCCGAGATATAATGAGTTATAGTGTTGTCTGGCTGAGCGAAGGATTACATATTATACTCCATCTACTATCTTGATCACCTGCTCTCTCTCCTGATCTTTAGCTTTGCATATTGAATTGTTTTTTTAACTCCAGTTTTCATCTTAGCAGTTTAGGTTTGTTTATTTATTATGCACCACATAACCATCTTGTGGGCGGAAGTGAAAAGGGTTACAGAGGCACATAAATGGCTCAAGAACTGAACCCCACAATTCATTCAGCTAAGCAGGTTACAATTTTGATGAGCTAGTCACAAAATTCAATACTCATCGTCACATCATCAATAGGTTTAAGATCGACCACAAGTACAGTTTCTAAATTAAGCAACTGACATATGTGGAGAGCTAGTGCTACAGTTTATGTTTGTCCTACACACCGCCCCCCATCCAGTGGTCCGCGGTGGATAGGTTACAATCACTTAGTTACTACCTACAGTTAGCAAACTGGGGATATTTGGCTAAGGTTTCTGGTAGCATATCATTTTGAATTAAATATTTACACATCTCTGGAACATTTGTTCTAGAATTGTCTCTGAATTCATGTATCTTTTCGCACTACGTGAATTCAGAGATAATTCAGTCTCTGAATTCATGGAGTGCGAAAATATAGGTTTAGCAACCTGTTGTTTTTTTGCTGCTCAATTCTGAGATCTGTAGATATGTATACTTGGTTATACCCCTCAAGATCTTTGAGGTAGTGGGCTTTATTGAATAATTTTCATGTTTGCAAATTTTGCAATGGTTATTCGTACCATATTTGCTTCAGGCCTACCTAACCTCCCAACATTTGATATAATTAATGGTTGCCTATCAGTTTCTCAATCATTTCCTCAATGAGTTCCTGGTCGTTCCTGCCCTCTTCGTTCGCAAGATCTCTTATAATGAGGTTGTTTTTTCGTATTAGCCTATCCCTGTTTTCTACATCGCTCTTCGGAACTCCTGCAGTCGCTGATTACCTTCCTCCCCCCTCCTCGAGTGTCTAATTTCCCCCCTGGGTGTACTTGGTTGGTCTCGAGAAGCCTGCTATACGTGTATTTTAGAATGTTCGTTTAAGGTAGTAAAATAAACATTGATAATTAAGTGGAACCTCTGGAGAACGTATAAATCCACGATGGATATCACTCATTATGAGATATATAAAATGTCACTAAACTTAGCCACCCCAGGAAATCAGATCAGCAGCCGCCTCCGGCGGCAACAATCAAATCAATCCAAAAGAAACTATGGAAGAAAACTTGCCCAAAACATAAGGAAAGATCCAAAATCGTTCTATGCCTATATAAGAAGTAAAACCAAAACAAAGGACTTGATCGTTGGGACCCTTAAAAGATGAGACTGACCAGATTATAATGGATAATAAAAGAGCAGCAAACACTAATTGAATACTTAATTTAAAGGTTAGATAACATCTCATCACCCACACAAATGTTTGAAGGAGGTGAAGATAATGAATTTAGGGATATACCCATAACATGCGATGTAATCGGGAAGAACATCGACAAACTAAAAGACTCAAAAGCCCCAGGTGTGGATATATGGAATCCAATCCAAAGTTATAAAGAAACTGCCAAAAGAACTATGCCTACCAGTAAAATTACTTTCCACAATATCTCTGGACCAAGGGATAGTCCCCCTAGATTGGAAATATGCAGATGTCACCCTTTCTGCCTTTTCGGAAAAGGCAGAAAGAGCTCGGCGAACTACCGTCCGATTAGCTTGATAACACACATTTGCAAGCTTATGGCGAGAATCCTCAGTGAGGGAATCATTCACCATCTTTCAGTGAACATTCTTGTAAAATCGACACAATATGAGTTTGTTAAATGTAGATCCTGTCTTGCAAACCTGCTCACATTTTTTTTTAAATGATAACCAGCTTTTGTTAAATGTAGATCCTGTCTTGCAAACCTGCTCACATTTTTTTTAAAATGATAACCAGCTACTCTGACAAAGGATTCCCGGTTGATGTAGTATACATGGATTTTGTTGGAGCCTTTAATAAGTAAGTAATTATCAATAGAAGGCACCAAATCGGGAAGGCTATGTAGCACCATCAAATGTGCGGGATAATCAGAGTTTCCCACCGCCGGTTACGGTGGCAGGAGGAAGGCCACTGGGACACACGACTCTTAAGAATACGCAGTTTGTTACCAATAACAGAAGACCAACAACTCTGCCATCGGGCAAGGATGGAGGCATGAATAACTGGGTAAAAGTCGGAATAAGGAATACCTTTATGGGAGATGGGACAAGTGCGGATAGCGTCCTTAATTAGCGGCAGCATCCGCACGCTCATTTAAAGAGACACCAACATGGCTGGGAACCCAGCAAAATGCAACCAACTTAAATTTACTGGAGATAAGAAACAGCCAATGTTGAATCTCGATGACCACAGGGTGGACTGGATTAAAGGACCCTAAAGCCATGAGGGCACTACGAGAGTCAACTACTACCACGAAGGAGGACTGCCCCCGGGAAAGCAGGAGACGAAGAGCATAGAGAATAGCATAGAGTTCTGCTGTGAAGATGCTAGCCTCCGGAGGAAGGCGACACATATAAGTGTGATCAGGAAAAACAACAGAGTAGCCCATACCGTCAGCAGACTTTGACCTATCAGTGAAGATGGGAACGGAGTGGGAGTGAGAAGAAAAGTGCTCAAGGAAGAGGCGTTTCAGAACTGTAGGAGGGGTAAAAGCTTTAGTGATGCGGGTCAGAGAAGTACAAAATTTGGGAAGGGGGACCCTCCACGGGGGCAAGGAGGGAACAATACGAGGAGAAACATTAGTAAGACGAACCGAAAGAGAATCTTGTAAGCGATACAAACGGACAGAAAGAGGAAGGTGGTGAAGAGGAACAGGAACTACAGGAGGGGTAAAAGTCAAAGCACGATAGAGGCGAGAGTGAGGATGCTGTAAGGATCGCGCTAGATAGTGAAGACTGAAGCGATCCTGGAGAGACAGAAAGCCAGTGTCAGCGTACAAACTGAGGGTAGGAGTGGAACGAAAAGCACCAGAGCTGAGGCGAAACCCAGTTTGGTGCAAAGGATCAAGACGGCAAAGAGTAGAAGGAGAAGCAGAAGAGTATGCAGGGCAACCATAATCGAGCTTAACAGGACGAGAGGAATGCAAATAGAGGAGCGTGCACCTATCCGCTTCCCAAGAAGTATGGGACAAAACCTTAAGTAGGTTAATGGCCTTAGAGCATTCAACATGGAGGTAACAGACATAGGGCGACCAAGACAAATGAGTGTCAAAGAATAACCCCAAAAGCTTCGCGGAATCTTTGTACTCAAGGGGATGACCATAAAGTGACAAAGAGGGACGAAGAACGACCCGCTTCCGAGTAAAAGTCATGGCAAAAGTCTTAGTAGTAGAGAACTTGAAGCCATGATTGGTGGCCCAAGATGACATGGCATCAATCGCAAGTTGAAGCCGTCGTTGAAGGAGAGGCAAATCATCACCTCGACAGCAAAGAGCGAGAAGATGCCAGAAGGAAGGGAGGAAAGGAGACCATTGAGGGCAACCAGAAAAAGAGTAGTACTCAGAACACTACCTTAGGGCACACCTTCACACTGCCGAAAAGAGGCAGAGAGTGTGGCACCAAGCCTGACTCGAAAGGTACGACGAGAGAGAAGGCTTTGAAGGAAGAGAGGGAGATTACCATGAAGGCCAAAAGAACGAAGTTGGGACAGAATATGGTATCTCCAAGTTGTGACATAAGCCTTTTCCAGGTCAAAAAGGACAGCAACAACGGAGGTCTTTGCAGCAAAAGCAGTACGAATATAGACCTCCAAGTTCACCAGGACATCAGTCGTGCTACGACACTTGCGAAAACCAAATTGAGAAGGAGAGAGGTGGTGATGGTGTTCCAAGAACCACATCAGATGGACATTTGCCATACGCTCAAACAGCTTGCAAACACAACTCGTGAGAGCAATAGGGCGGAAGTCCTTAGGGGACGTACCGAGAGACCCTGGTTTCCGAATAGGGAGTACAACGGCATCGAGCCATCCTCAGGGACGGACGACGACTCCCAGACCTGGTTATACAGATTCAGTAAATACTGAAACGTGCACGGAGGGAGATGGCGAAGCATCTCATAATGAACGTCATCCGAGCCCGCTGCCGTAGATCCGCAGAGGGCCAGGGCAGACTGAAGTTCAGAAAGAGAGAAAGGATCGTTATAGGGAAGGCGGAGATGAGTGTGGAAATCTAAAGGAGAAGATTCAAGAACAGGCTTACGGAGAAGGAAGGATTGAGGAAGATGAGAACCAGAGCTAACAGAAGAAAAGTGGGAACCCAGTTCGGCCGCGACCTTCACTGGATCCGCCACAAGAGTCCCACGGAGGTGGAGAACCGGCGAGACATCTGGAACGAACTTGCCCGCAATCTTGCGGATCTTCTTCCAGATCTGCGGTAGAGGAGTATCGGACGTAATGGTGGAAACATAAGATTTCCAACTCTCACGTTTAGCAGTACGGATGGTCCTACGGGCCACCGCACTTGCCTTCCGAAACAGAATAAAAGAATCAGCCGTCTGCCGGCGGCGGTGTTTTTTCCAGGCTGCACGCTTACAGCGGACAGCCCGAGCACAGTCCGCATTCCACCAGGGAACACACTTCCGTGTGCCCCGGGAGGAAGAGCGAGGGATAGAGCTGAGGGCAGCGTTGAAGACAGTGTCATAAAAAAGGAGGAGGGCGCGAGGAAGAGGCAGAGAGGAGAGGTCAGAGAGAGTAGCACGGAGGGTGAATAGGCACCAGTCAGCCTTGGCAAACTGCCACCTAGGGAAGGAAAGGGGAGGGTGGAAAGAGAAAAAGGAAACGAGGATGGGGAAATGATCACTGTTATGGAGGTCATCAAGAACCTGCCACGTGAAATCTAAGTAGAGGGACGACGAGCAGAGAGAAAGATCAAGACAGGAAAGGGTGCGAGTTCGAGAGTCCACATGAGTGGGCTCACCAGAATTCAGAAGAGATAGAGATGAAGCGAGGACGAACGGTTCGAGAAGACGGCCTCGGGTGTTTGTCAGAACATCACCCCAGAGGGAATGTCGACAGTTGAAATCACCCAAAAGGAGCACCGGCTCTGGCAAGGAGTCCAGGAGGTGCTTAAGATCAGGAAGGGAAAGAGGGACATTTGGAGGGAGATAAATGGAACAGACTGTATACCATTTACCCACAAAAATACGGGCAGCAGAACAATGGATAGGGGACGGAAGAAGTAGGGGGACGAAGGGAATATCAGAACGAATTAAGAGAGCAGTAGAGTTATGGGCCCCAGCAAGAGCTGGGGGGCGGAGAGAAAGAAAGGAATAACCACGAAAGTGACCAGGACGAGCACCAAGCATGGGTTCCTGGAGACAAACACAAAGTGGCGTAAACTGTGTAATGAGAAGTTGGAGTTCATGGAAGTTGGCATAAAATCCACGAATATTCCACTGAAGAATAGACATTATCAAAGAGAAGGGACAGTAACAGAGAACAAGAAAGAAATAAAGGTAAAGAGGAACACAGTTTATTAAAGAATCTCAGGATCAGGGTCAGGAGCAGGGTCAGGATCAGGGTCTGGATCAGGAGCAGGGTCGGCAAAATCAGGGTTAGGGGGCATGGGTAAACTTAGTAAGGAGAGAGGGAAGGGAGCGAGAGAACAGACCAGAGGCGGACTGACGGAGTCCGGAAGAGGAGGAGACAACTGAGAGGGGCAGGCAAGGACAGTTGTTGGAGTGGGGGAGGGGCAGAAATCAGGGAGTGCACCTCAGGAAGAGCAGCAACCGAGAGGGAATCGGGGGCGGAAGAAACCTCCATATCAGAGACAGGGGGTTCGACTACTGAAATGGGAGGGGATGTAGTGACAGAGTCAGAGGGAGGGGATGAGGAAGAAAGCGAAACCTTACCCGCCGGAGAGGAAGAAGGAGAGGAGCCAGGCTTACGTTTCTGACTCTAAGAGACAGGCGTTCCAGTAACAACGTACCGGGCGACAGACTCAATGGTCTCAGCAGGAGAAGAGGAACGAGAGCGAACAACACGAAGATTGCTGGGAGGATGATGGATATCAGCCTGGACCGACAGGTGGCGTGGCGGGTCAAGAGACTGGGGGGAGGGTCGGGAAGAAAGAGTGGGGGGAGATGGGGAAGAAGACAAAGGAGATATGGCGGACTGGGTAGGAAGGGGGGAAATCCCAGATGGAGAACCGGGAGGGAGACCATCTGGGACAGGAGGCAAAGGAATAGGGGAGGTGGTGGTGGGTGTGGTCGGGTTTAAGGCCTGGAAACGGTTGTGAGACTGAGGAAGACGGGAAGGACGAGGAGAGGTAGAACGCAACACGCGAGCGTAGGAGACGCCCGCGAAAGGGGTGAGACGACGAACTTGGCGTCTCGCTTCAGGAAAAGACAGACGATCACGGTGCTTCAAGTTGAGGACGGCTTCCTCGAGTTTGTAGTGCATACACGAGCGCGAGAAGGTAGGGTGGGCTTCACCGCAATTGAGGCAGCGAGCCTGGGGAGAAGTGCACTCGGACTTAGAATGACTATCGTCCCCACTCAAAGGGCACAGATACACAGTACTGGTGCATTTGAGGACACTGTGCCCGAACTTCCAACACTTATTGCATAGTCTAGGAGAGGGAATGTACTCCTGAACGGAGCATCTGGCACCAGCAAGAATAACAAAGGGCGGAAGGGCCCTACTATCAAAGGTGATTTTTACAACTCAAAGGGGCTGACAGCGATGACCCCGAGGGGGTCGAGTAAACGTGTCCACCTGGAGGACAGAATGGCCTTGGGCTTCGAGGATATGTTTAATATCCTCCTGGCAATCTTTGAGGTCCTGAACACCAGTCGCAACATGGTGTGGGAGGAGAACAGTGCCAACACTGGCATTTAACCGAATGTTCTTGGAGACCCGGACAGGGGTCTCGCCAATGCAGGACAAAGCGGCTAAGCGAGTACAGTAGCTGCATCCTGAGAAGGAGCAGCGACGACATGCGTACCGTAACTGGTGGTTAAAAGTAACAGAGGCATCTACTGAATCAACAAGGTGTTTATAGAGGGAGAAATCGTCAGGAGTAGAATCCAGATGGTGGAGATCAAAGTATTTAGCCCACGTAGCGGGACCAAACAATGCGTTGTAAGTACTATTATGGGAAGGGATCGTGTGAGTGCGGCTGTGGTGGGAACGGCGTTGAGAACCCCCGGAAGTCACAGGGGTAAAAGGCGCAGTAGTCACAATGAGACGAAGCCGTGCCAGGGGACGAGGTAGTCACCACTGGGGGCCTGGGGTTCGACTCAACCACAGAGGAGGGAGGGGAGCCGAGGGGAGGAGTCAGAGAGGCCAAAGGAGGAGCAAGGTCGGGGCCCAATGCAGCGGAGGCTACAGAGCCCAGTCTTCCAACACGGACCGACTCAGGGGCTTGGTCTCCCACCCCACGAGCCTGAGAAGGTAAAGGAGAAACAGATGAGACAGTATACATCATCGCTACGAAAAGAAACATTCATTCACGAATGTGCCCCCACACCCACCATGGAGCCACAATTAGAGGCAGGACACCAACAAGAACCTATTGCCGATCATGCCGGGGCCTCCCAGGGGGGCGTCGTGAGTATACGCCCCACAAACGCCACATTAAGAACCGACAGTCCATCGAGATCGGGTTCAGTGACGAAAGGGGGATTGACAATAAAAGGTTCCCCTCGCTCTCAACGTTGGGTACTACAGTTCTACGGGTGCAGGAGTATGCCTCCTCAAGCACCTGGGCGTCAAAATAGAAGAAGACCAAAGGAATAACCAAAACAAGCAAAAGGTCGGCAGGAAACGGCAAGCAGATAGGAGAAGAGGGGGGAGAAAAACGAAACAGAGGGAAAAGGAAAAGTTGCTCAGCACAATTGGAGAGGACAGCAACAGGAGCACAAGGCTACAAAAGGACAGAGGACTGTCCCAAGGAGCATCACACTCCGGCAGCCGCCCACTAAGCCCCCCTCACGGCAGCAACGAGCTGAGCGGGGAGGGGGGTACCTTATTAATTAATAAGGTACCTTATTACCTGGTACCTTATTAATTAATAAGGTACCACATAAAAGACTGGCAAAGAAATTAGAGTCACTTGGAATAAATGGAAGAATACTAGACTGGATAAAAACAATGGTTAAAATAATGAAAATAAAAAGTCATGCTAAATGGGAATGAATCTGGAGAAATGTGGCAAGTGGAGTACCACAGGGGGTCCATTTTAGGGCCAATCCTTTGTCATTGTTTGATTGATTGTTGCTGCTGGAGGCAGCTAGTTTATTGTGCACCCCATACTCATCCTCTGAGCGGTAGCGCAAAAAGCATTACAGAGGGCACTAAAGGTCTTTATCAGACCTCATCTTAAATTATTACATAAAGAATTTCATCTATCCTTCACACCTTATAGTTACATGTCAGCTAGTTACAGAGAATGTTCTATTTCAAGAGCTATATATTTACAGTAAGTCATTACTTTTTGTCATATACATCAGTGACATAGATGAGAGTATTACAAACCACATCATCAAATTTGCAGATTCTAGTTTAGTTTAGTTCATTTATTATGCACCCCATACCCATCTTGTGGGTGGTAGTGGAAAGGGTTACAGAGCCACATAATGGGCTCAGAGACTGAACCCCACAATTCATTTAGCTAAGCAAGTTACAATCTTGATGAGCTAGTTACAAAATTCAGTATAAGTAGTCACATCAAAAATGGATTCGAGATCGACCACAAGTACAGTTTTTTAAATTAAGCAACTGACATGTGGAGAGCTAGTGTCACAATTGATATTTATGGTAAAGTAGGAAATGATAATGATATTTGAAGCCTTATGAAGAGATCTACATGAACTCCACAAATGGTCAGAAGACTGGTAAATACTTTTTAATATTGACAAATGCAAGGCCTGACATGTGGGACATAGTAATCCACGCCACAATTACCAAATTAATACCATTACATTCCATTACAGTTTTTTTTACCTTGTTGCTTTAAAATTGCACTGTATCTATTGCTAACCAATCTCCCTATCTTTATGTACCCAATCCGAACATCTTTACCATTGTGATCATTGCTGTCTTCTTATATGTGCTATCTATCTGCTGTACGGTGTCTGTTAATCTTGTTTAAATTACCAATCAAGTTGTCAATGTAATTAACCAGAGCTTTAATATACCAATGTGCTTTAATATACTTACTATTCTCTCTCATCTCATTTTTTTCTTGCAATGTATCTGTTATCATTTTATTAATTCTGCTAGAATTTACCTACTTAAATTTATCTGTTAGATTAAGGACCTGCCCGAAACGCTGCGCGTACTAGTGGCTTTACAAGATTGCAAATAATATGCTATGTATTTTATCTAACCCAATGTACCTTCTTGTATATAAATAAATAAAATAAATAAAATAATTACAGCAGACTGATGAAGAAAAGGACCTTGGAGTCAAAATCCACCACTCACTGAAAGTGGCACAGCAGGTAGGAACTGCAGTCAAAAAAGCTAACCAAACCCTTGGAATAATCAAGTGTACCTTGATACTAAAGAAAATAATGTAATGATTCAATTGTATAAATCTGTTTTTCGCCCCCCATTTTGGATTATTGTATCCAAGCATGGAGACCACATCATCAGAAGGTCATAGCTGCTCTGGAGAAAGTGCAACACTGGGCATCAAAAATCATACCAGAGCTAAGTCAACTTGCGTATCAGGAACGGTTGAGAAACACAGGACTAACAACACTGCAAACCAGGCATGACATGGCAGATATAATTGAAACTTTTTAAATACTGAAAAAGTTAGAGGATATTGATACGGCAATTTCTTCAAAAAGTTAGATGTAACACAAACAAGGAGCAATGGTTTCAATCTCAACAAGCCACGATGTAGGACCTAAGACCAGAAGATGCTTTTCACCCACAGGGTTATAAACCCATGGAACTGCCTACCTGCCGAAGCCGTAAATACCAAAATTGTTAAATTTTAGTCCAACTGAAAATGATTATCAAGGCAAACGGGGGGGGGGGGGGACATTCGACAAGTTGCCAGCTTATTGTCCTTGTCGAGGCCACTAGTGTTAGTGGCCCTCAGGTAAATTCAGGCAAATTTCTGATAATGCGGGAGGTCTTAAAAAAAAAAATACGGTAGCAGGTAATTGTTATTCTTCTCTTATTGGCACTGTGCGATGCAGTGATAAGTGTTTACCTGCCACCATAGTTGGAACACGCATTTTCCTCAGATGCTTTTATTATGTTTTATCACCGCTAAAGTCACTCCTGTATGATGAGGGGTTAAGAATGCTTAATATACATACTGTATCTGCAAAGGCAAAATGTACTGGGTGACATGATTAAGTACAGTATAGAAATGGATGAAAGTGGATATAGGTATTAATAATGTGTTAAATATATCAAACTGGACCCCAATCAATATACAAAATATAAAAGTTTAGATTCAGAAAATCTCTGGAGTAAATACTGGTTTGAGAATAGGGTTTTGAGTTATGTAACAAAATTACTAGGTAACATTAGAGGATAAGGGATTGTTGGCTTGTTTCAAGCTAAGATTAAACCTATATATGAGTAAGTTTATCTATAAATAGAAGCTCCCTAGCATGGGCTGATATATGCCCTCGGCAGTTCCCTTAATTCTTATGTTAAGTCTAATGTTTACATTATTCATCCAATAACCTCCTGAAGAAGTTTAAAGAATGGTATTTTATTCAACTCACAATGAATTACTGAACTGTTGATTTGTGTGCTAAAATAATTATCTTTTGCAGATCAAATTAGGACTGGTCCATATAGCTCACTCTTCCACCCAGACCAACTTATTACTGGTAAGGAGGATGCTGCTAATAACTATGCCCGTGGCCACTACACTATTGGAAAGGATAAAGTAAATGCTGTAGTAAACAGGGTCCGCAAAATGGCAGAAAATTGCACGGGTCTTCAGGGATTCTTAGTCTTTCATTCATTTGGTGGTGGCACAGGTTCAGGATTTACATCATTGCTAATGGAAAGATTGTCTGTTGAATTTGGCAAGAAGAGCAAACTTGAATTTGCTGTGTATCCTGCACCCCGAATATCCACTGCGGTGGTTGAGCCTTACAATTCCATCCTTACCACCCATACTACTCTTGAACATTCAGATTGTGCTTTCATGGTTGATAACGAAGCTATCTATGACATTTGTCGCAGAAACATGGATGTTGACTCTCCCTCTTACGGTAATCTTAACCAGCTGATAGCCCAAGTGGTATCCTCTATTACAGCGTCTCTTCGCTTTGATGGTGCCCTCAATGTGGATCTAACAGAGTTTCAGACTAACTTAGTGCCTTATCCCCGCATTCATTTCCCATTGGTTAGCTATTCTCCAGTGATTTCTGAGTCTAGAGCAGGTCATGAAGAGTTATCTGTTGCAGAAATAACCAATTCTTGCTTCGAGTCTATTAACCAGTTGGTAAAGTGTGATCCTCAGCTTGGAAAGTACATGGCCTGCTGTCTTCTTTATCGTGGAGATGTAGTTCCAAAAGATGTAAACGCTGCCATTTCTCATATTAAATCTAAGAGAGCTATTCATTTTGTGGAATGGTGTCCCACAGGATTCAAGGTTGGGATAAATTACCAGAAGCCTTCTGTAATTCCTGGTAGTGGCTTGGCTGAAGTAAGTCGTGCCTTATGTATGCTCTCAAATACTACTGCAATTGGAGAGCCTTGGGCTCAACTTAATCGTAAATTTGACCTCATGTATGCAAAGCGTGCCTTTGTTCACTGGTATGTTGGGGAGGGTATGGAAGAAGGCGAGTTCACCGAGGCTCGTGAAGATTTGGGTGCTCTTGAGATGGATTATGAAGAAGTTTGTAAGGAATCAGCGGATGGCTCTGAGACTGAAACTACGACCACTTACTATGCCGCTGGAACCGAAGGAGATGATAGCTACTAACAACATTATTGACGTGTAATCTTCATTACATTATGTTTACTTTTATTTCAGAGGTTATGCTATGTTAGGCAGGGATATACGTTATTGTCTTTATTTTCAAACTTCTGTAAGGTACTGGATCTTCATTCAATGACACATGTAGCTTTCCTTTTATTATTAGTTTCTTGAATAAAGAAGATTATTGAATATTATTAAAACTATACTTGAATAAAGATGATTATTGAATATTATTGAAACTATTCTTGAATAAAGATTATTGAATATTATTGAAACTTGAATAAAGAACAGTAAACATTAAATTCATTTAATGCTTGTTTTCCTAACTACCCATTTGTGTTTGCCTAAATAAGTGCAAGTTTCAAATCCTGCCTTGGATTAACTTTAACTAAGCATCTTATTTAACAAAATTAAATAAGCTTCCCAAAACACTATGCATGCTGCTAGTGGCTTTACAAAAATGTAAAACTTCAAGTCTTTGTTCTCTCATAAATCCAATGTACCGTCTTGTATATAAATAAATAAATAAATAAATTACTCTGCAGTAGAATGAAATAACATACAATAATCATATACAGTGCAACTGTGAAATAAATATGCATTGCAAAATTGTGTGGATAATCACTGTTGTGAACCCTATTTCACATTGTCAATATTTATACACGGCTGTGATTGCTAAATTGCAATAATAGTCGAACAAGAATTAAGGTATGCTGCATTAATTAAAATATCCTCTGCTAAGGTGACTAAAATATGAAGCTAGTTAGAATAAAATTGAAGGTTAGCTGTAACTAATAACTTGAACAGAAGGGGCCTTCCCAAGGAGACTAGCTTCTCTTTTGTATAACAGGTCCTAGCATGGGTTTGAGCCTAAATTACATCCACCTGTACCACTCATGAACATTAAAAGTTAAACAATTAACTTTGTTAATTGTTTAACAATTAGTTAACAACAATTAACTAGATTTCTGTGTGTAGTGTATGAAAACAGTTGTCAATGGATAAAATTAAGGCACATGTATACTAATGACACTTTTATGAGGACCAAAGGTCCTTGCAAAGAAAACAGTTTAAAAAGAAGCAAGCATAGAAGAAGTAAAAGAAGCAAGTTTTTCATAAACAACTTTTAAGAAATTTGGTAACTAACAGGTAGAATTTTAATTTGATTTAAAATGATGTAAAGTGTAGTATTTTTAAATATTAATCTAGTGTTCTTCTAGACCAGGGTTTTAAGTCTGGATCCTAACCCATTACTGGGTCTCAAGGTCCTGCTGACTTGGTAGCAAGTACTGTACTTATCAAAAGAAGGTACCAAGCCGGGAAGGCTATGTAGCACCATGAATCTCGCTGCATATTCAAAAAGTGCTAAATATCACTGAGGATGCCAATATGAGAACAAAAGCACATAAAACAAGCAATACAGTATCAAAGGTATCAGATTCACCAAGAATTATGTCGAGGGACAAACAACCTTGAGGATATTAATGCATTAATTAAAATATTAATTATTTTAATGTTAACATCAGCAATAAAAATGATGGAAAGTTCCTTGGCCTATACTTAGACAAGAGACTTAACTTCAGCACCCACATGCAACACAACCAAAAGTCTCTCTAAAACGGTTGATATACTCTAAAATCAGATATTATGTTCCTAACTCTGCTCTCCTCTCCTCTCACTATACTATGCACTTATCTATCCCTATCTTACATATGGTATCTGTGCATGGGTTCAACCACTGCAAACTATCTCAAGCCCATCATCACCCAGCAAAAATCTGCTTTCAGAACAGTAACAAACTGCTTTCAGACAACACACAGCTTCCCCCCCCCCCCATTTAAATCCCTAAACATCTAAACATAAACTCACTCCACACATTCTCTTGTGCCATTTACATTTACAAAACCCTGTTCTTAAATGCAAATCCTGTTCTGAAACTTTCTGGACAGATGTAATAGAACCCATTATCACCACACCAGAAATAAATATAGTTTTGATATCCCCAGAGTCAAACTTAATCTGTGTAAACACACTGTGCAAATAAAGGGACCTAGTCTATGGAACTCACTCCCTAACGAATTGAAAAGCTCTCCAACTTTTATCTTATTCAAAAACAACCAAAAAGTACATAATTTCATCTTCAGAGTTTCCTACCTAGTTCTTTAAACTCACACTGTATCTAGTGCTACCCAATCCCCCAATGAATGTACCTAAGCCATACAACCTTACCATTTTAATCATTGCTTTCATTTTATATAATGGTTGTTATACTGAATGCACATTTTATTGCATTATACCTTGAAATAATCCTCAAATTATGCTACCATGCACTTGTTTATAACCCTCAAATTATACTTTAATGTACAGTACCTACTAATCTTTGTCAAATTTTCTTACAATGTACCTTTTAACATTTTTTAAAATTTAGCTAGAAGTTACCTACTTAAAATTATATGTTAGATTAAGGACCTGCCCAAAATGCTTTGCATACTAGTGGCTTTATATGAATGTATAAACATCAATACTATGTACTCTCATAAATGCAATGTACCTTCATGTATATATAAAAAATAAATAAATAAATAAATAAATATTAGGAAAGGAAGACGTATGAGCATCTTGAAAATCAGTACATTCCACAAGGAGGTACATGACTAAGTGAGACAATAAGGATCAGGGGAGCATTCCGTTAAATGTCCACGAGTTAACACTTTCGCGCACCCCGCCCGCCAGCCCTCAACTAGGCCCAGTGGGTCCCAGCGTTTCACGGGAGCGCGCGGTAGTTCTGAAAAGTGTATACTCTCTTCAACTTTGTCACCAATTCTCGTCCAGGGTTTTTCAATTTGGTATCATTGTGTTCGCAATAGAATTCTCTACACGACTAAAGACATATAAACTCCAAAAGCCCAGCGTACCATCCACAACAAACAGAGAAAGTGAGGCGCGTGTTACCCGGAAGCGCATAAGAGCGATAAAATGTGTACACTCCTTTCACGTTTGTCACCTTAATTCCCGTCCTAGGTCTTTCATTTTGGTAACATTGTGTTTGCAATAAAATTCCCTACAGGAGTATATGCAAATATAAAGTCCAAAAGCCAGGCGTACCACCAACAGCAAACAGAGAAAGTGACAGAGCATAATCCCAGTGAGCGCTAATAAAATGGTATACTGTTTTCAACTTTGTTACCTCAGCTCTGGTCCTAGGTCTTTCATTTTGTTATCAATGTATTCACAATGAAATTCCCTACAAGAGTATATGCAAATAATATCCAAAACCGCTGTGCGCCCCTCCCGAAGCTGCCGCCGAAAATGACGCAATGCTGCGTCGTTACCGGGATCGCGTCTGCTAAAAAAATGACGCAATGCTGCGTCGTTACTGGATGAAAGTGTTAAGCATGTATGGCCAATACATAACCTTGCCAAAGCCGTTTCCCACCGTCGTCTACAGTGGTAGGAGGAAGGTGCACATAAAATTACATAAAGTTCTGCCATGAAGATGCTAGTCTCCAGAGGTAGGGGCACATATAGGAAAGAAAAAAAAAAAAGAGTAGCCAACACCATCTGCAGACTTAGACCCATCCATGAAGAGGGCAATAGAGCACGAGTGGAAAGAAAAGTGTTCCAGGAAAAGGCATTTCGTAACTACAAGGAGTAGAAACCTATATCATGTGGGTCAGGGTCTTGCAAAACTTTGCAAGTGGAACCCTCCGTGCGGTAAGGGATGGAATGACACAAGAAATATTGCTAAAATGAACCAAGAGGAAATCTTGGAAGTGAGACTGTATCTGCATAGAAAAAAGTTGGGTAAGGTGGTGCCCACATGAGGGGTAACAGTCAAAGCACTGTACTGTATAAGCAAGAGTGAGGATGTTGCAGGGACAAATGGTCACAATGCTCCTGTAAAGACGACAGGTTTCAGTATACAAGCTCAGGGTATAGAATAAATGAAAAGTACCAGAACCGAGGTGTAACTCAGTATGATGCAGAGCATCAAGATGATGAAAAGTCACAGGGAAAGCAGAGGGATAGGCAGGACAGCCATAATTTTGTTTAGATACTGTAGCACAAGAGAGGAGTGTGTATCACCAACCCCCCCAACCCCACCAGGAATTATGGGATAAGACTATGTATGGTAAAGGCCTTATAGCATTCTACTTGGAGGCAAGATATATCAGGTGAACAAGACAAATGGGAGCCACCCCGAAAGTTTAGCAGAATCTTTATACCAAAGGGGACTACCGCAGAGCAACAATGGTAGATAAAGAACAATCTGCTTTCGAGTAAATTTCATAGCACAATTCTTAGTTGTAGAGAATTTGAAACCATGATTGCTGGCCGAGGACAACATGGCATCAGTTACAAGTTGAAGCTGTCATTGGAGGAATTCATTATTTTTAATGTTGAAGTTTAATAATGTTCATCACCCTAACAGGAAATGTAAGTCCTATTCAAATCATATCCTCAGACCTTGATAATGCAGATTTTGCAGATTTCAATTCCTTACATATATACAGAAGTGGGTTTTTTATTCTATATTATGTTTGTTATTAAATATTTCTATAACTGAAATATGTACAGAATAGTATTGAATGTTCATTTGTCTGGTTAGTATAGAATTGTTCTATACTAACAAAAGCTCTCTCTTTTGTCACAGGTACAGGTTATTAGACCCCCATTCATGTTGCCCAATTAAGACAGGTGTAAAAATTGGACATACAGTGTATGAAAATTTTACGTTTATTGTATAATTATTTTACACAACTGCACAAATGACACAGCCAGACCAAAACTCAAAAGCATACAGCATTTACAATAATTACAAACAATAATTTTACTTGTAGTACAGTACATTCCTATACACTTCTGAAACAGAATTTGTATGTTTCTATACAGTATAGACAATTTTGATGAGAAAAATTACCAACACTAGAAACAGCCATATTTTACACATGTCATATAATCTCTAGATCCCAGTTTTTCTTTCTGATCTTCTCTTGTAACGCAACTATTTCAGACCTGGTCACCTTCCACGTTTCCAACTGTCCTATGTAAGCAAGTTGTGGACATGCACTAATTAAGGCATCACAAGACTTCATTGTAAGACTTGAGGGTACTCCATCCATAGTTCTCAGAGCACTTTGAACTTTATAAATAAATTTATGAATGTTAGATAACAATGGTGCAGCTCGGAGCAAAATATCATCATCTAACTGACCTTCGCCATCCTCATCTGTGATCATTGAAAGGACAAATGTTGTGAGGAGTGGACAACCACGAATAAAGGTTAAGAGAGCATCATCGTGAAGTACATTCTGGCCATGAAACTTAAGTGTGTGCAGCAAGGGAAACTTGGGTTTTTGATCAAGAGAGCCACTCATCTGTAGTGAAAAAGATCTAAGTGTTAACTGTTCTAATTTTGGAGAAGTCTGACAGAGGGAGATAAGGATAGGCCATTCCTCTTGATATCCTACATTGATATCTAGTGTTGTTAAGTTTTTCAAGTATTTACCATGAACATCAAAATCATCTGTGAAAATGGTAATGTCTTGAGCTTTTGAAAAACTTTTTAAAACTTTCTCGGTTACTTCAGTTGGTGCATAAATACCAACTTCTTTAACTTGTGTAAAAACTTTTGACAGGTATTCTGGATCTGGCTCCTGCATAGATTCCTCATAAACAAATGAAGGCCAGTTAGATTTTGGATAAGCACCATGATGAAAATTGGTTAGCTTTTGTGGAATAGGCAGTTTTACAACATCTTCAAATTCTTCAGTTACATAAATCATGGGTGCTCCAACAAGATATTCGAGGTTTGGCATACATGCCAATATCTCAATAGCATCGCTAGTAATGTCTAAAGTCTCAACACCCTCAGGTAATGCAAGAGTCACCAAATCCCTGCACCCAGGTGTAAGTCTTATTTGTCCATTACGAGAGAATAAAACGTCCCCATAAAGAACTTCAACATTAGTAACAACTGGAACATTATACTTTGGATTGGCACAGTCTGCAGAACAGCGCAAAATCAGTATTTTTAGATTGGGACACAAGTATGCAATTTTCCTTACAAAAACTATTATGAACAAAATGGGGCAACTTAATGAACCTCAGTGTTCTTAGCCCTGAAATATCAGCATCAAAAGCATAACTAAATATATCAAAATATGGGCTTTCACAGACTTCACCACTCCTTTTAATGGTTTGGCTTCCCAACAAAAGCAACTTCCATCTTTCAACAAGTGTGATACATGAGAGAGATCCAAGGCTGCGACCCCTTGTCAGCAGACATCTTAAGCATGAACTTAGAAGAAAGCCTAAAGTATTTAGAAAGTCCAAGTCTTCCTCATAAACTCGTATCTTTTCTTTTGGTCTTGGAATTTCTATTCTAGATGCAATCACATTTATCACAGTTACTAAGATTTCTTCATGAAATCTAGGAGCTAAATTGCATGTTAAAAAGTTTCTTGACCTTCTCTGGCTAACCACTGGGTTAACAGCATTAATGTTCTGTAATGCTCTGGGGACGGGAAAGAAGTAAAATAACCAGCTCTGGAATAATCAATTTCTTTTGTTGCTCTCATATACATCACTGTAGGTCAAGGGTTCGATATAATGCCAATCCACTTGCATACTACCACCATAATCCAAAATATTGAATGTTTCATCTAGTATGCCATCATTAATCTGATTGCCAACAACATTTCTATTGTCAAGTCTAGTATTTTCTAAACCAATGGTACATTTGCCACCTTTTTCACCCTTATACCATGATGAAAAAACACTAAACATGTGACTTGCTATTTTCCAGCTACATAACTTCTCCAGCCGATCAACAGGCTTCAGAAGCGGCATCAGTGATCCTTGTGTTAGCCCAAAACCTAAATAAGAGAAAAATAGTTAGATAATTCAAATACATGTATAATCTAATAATTTATAATTGTACATCAAATGGATGAGCAGTCTTTTGAACCCTTCTG
>WNGS01166011.1:23587803-23641059 GCA_020271785.1 Procambarus virginalis | reverse complement strand
GTTCCTCCTGCTGGGGCTTGCAGGTTGTGTCAGTGGACTCCCTTCTTCCCTGCGTTTCGGTGGACTCTGCCTTTTCTCTAGAGGCTGATGGTTTGGAGGACGGCTCTCCCAAGTCCTGATCTGAGGAGGCTCGAATGCCTCCACCACGATCTGGAAGGGGCAATCCCCGAAGCTGCCCAAGTCTCACCACCAAGAAAGCCTGCCTCGACTCCGAAACCTCAAACGTTGGGAGCAGGGAACAGGAGGGGTGGAAAGGGAAGAGGAGGATGAACCACAGCAGGGGAAAGGACAAGGGGGTGCGGACGAAACAAAGGGCATCCGGAAAGGCAACCAACCTTAAAGTGTTACCAGCAATGTAAACCTCGCATGCAATGCCAAAAGCTGCTGCACACGAATATCAATAGCAATGACTGGGTGAACTGGAGTACAAGCAAGGAACACCACTCGTAGGACTCCGGGGTCAAAGGTGTCATTGACAGGCAGGAGGAAACATGGCGGAGGCAAAAGCGGTGAGTGTCACCCAGAGACAAGGGGACAGAGCAACTTTCAAACTCGCAAGAAGCGATATGGTACTCAGAGGATGCATCAATTGGCCCAATGAGCCCCAATGGGGGTTTCCAAGGCCCTTAGGCTGACTGCTAAGGGAAGCCTAGGCAAGGTACTGCTAACCGGTTATCGCAGAACTACCAAACAAACAAAAGCTGAACCCGTGCGACATGTACACTCACCCGGACCTAGTGGAGGGCCACCAAAATAATACAAGTGGTTCTACAGCCCCACCAGGCAAAAGAAAAGAAAATAAACACCCCGCAAAAGCACAACGTCTCCAGGAGGAAAAGAACCGGTTGCTATGTGTATTATAAAACAGCTGCACAGTACCTCGCACCTCAGCCAGCGACGATACTACCTTCTACCCAAGGCTAAACAGTGGTAGAAAAAAAAACAGCTGACCCCAAGGGCGGGCAATCACTGAGCAGCAAAAGAACCTTGCGGAGGTAGTCCCCGAACAGTTAGTGGAAGGTAACCCCAAACTGCAAGGGCAGTACTTACAGGGCACCTAGGGAAGGTGATCCTAGGCGCATGCAGCCCCAGTACTTTGTGAATTACACCTGGCTCGCACACCACCACGCAGCTCCAGAACCTCGTAGAAGAACCACACCTCCAGAACCTTTGAGCAGTGCTGCTCAAAGGAGGGAGATAGAATCAATCGATTGCCAGTCAACACAACAGCCACAGAACTGGGATTGGGTAGCCGGTGCTGGAGGTCTTGGGCCCCTCTTCCCCCTATCGATGAGGGGGAGGAGCTTTTGTTCGACTTTCGGTTTGGAATTTTTAACCAGCTGTAGTTTGTTTTGGGATTCCTACCTTTCTGGGTGCCTGACCTGGTTGATGGCAGACACAGACTGCTTCCAATTACATCAGGGTGTTTATAGGCCATTACTCCTTGTGCCTCTCTGACGGGGGTCAGGTTCTGGCTCATGGTCCCTGGTAGGCTAGAACTCCATTGATTGACTGTTGCCATGGTCTAATATATACACATCAGACCGGTATAACTTAGGGGAGCCAAAGGGGCTCTACAGAGGAAATACGGTATTTATAAATTCTACTCAAGTGCTATCCATATACACATCTAATAAAAGTCCATATATTTTTTCTCAAAGATTTTAACCAAGTTTTAAAAACCTTATATTTTGTGTGGCTTTTGACAGCCCTTATGAAGCAGCGACATATAGTCCTCCAATTTCAATTGAAATAACTTTGGCTGGGAAAAATACTGTATCAAATTCTAAAGAACTTGATAACGTTGAGAACAGAACATGAAAAAACCAGTGCTGAATGTAATGAAACATCAATTTCTGGATGAGCACCGGTGGTTCCCTGAAGCTATATGTTGAGATAGTACCATCCACTAAGTCACATCAGCTGTGGCATTCAATAAGCATTCTGGGGACCAGAGCCTGGGCCCTCTCACAGAGATACTGAGATACTGGGAACCGTGACATTTGTATTCACCACTTCACTGGGGAATGCAACCAGAAAATCAGCAAGTCAAAACAAACTACTGCTGGATTCAAGAGAGACCGAAGCCTCAAAGCCTGCCTAAAGAACTCCACCAAAACTATGTAAACAAATGGTGCCCCACCTCCCCCTCTTGGTTGGGAAAAAGGGGAGAGGTAGCTTACCACCTGCTGGGGTCTGAGCTCCAAGTTCTAGAGCAGATGTAGACACTGGGCACCTGACAGCTGGGTGGACAGTGCTTCAGATTCGTAGTCCTAAGGTTCTGTGTTCGATCCCCGGTGGAGGCGGAGACAAATGGGCAAAATGTTTCTTTCACCCTGATGCCCCTGTTACCTAGTAGTAAATAGGTACCTGGGAGTTAGACAGCTGCTACGGGCTGCTTTCTGGGGGGTGTAACAAAAAAGGAGGCCTGGTCAAGGACCGGGCCACAGGGACGCTAAGCCCCGAAATCATCTCAAGATAACCTCAAGAGCGTAGACATCCACCCAATGACCTGGAAGGGAGGGAGAGGATCAGGGAGTCACTGGGGATCACCCAGAAATTGACATTTCTTTGCATTCAATGCTGGTTTTCTGGTAGGAGCCTCTTATGGCACCCCTGAAGCTAACTCTCACAGAGAAGGAAAAACACTAGGGAGGAGAAAGTACTGCAGGAATCATGAGTGATGTGTTCCCTGGCCGAGAGAAACGACCCAAAGCCACACCAAGGTGCCGAGTCCTCTGAACATTCACTAAATACCAGGCCACCAGACCCTGTTTGACCTCCAAAACTGCACACACCCTAATATCATCCCAGGACATGTCTGCAAACACAGCCAGAAGAGCAGTATACAGTGGCACCTCGACATCCGATTGCCCCTACTTACGATAAATTCGAGTTACGATATAAATTTCATCAAAAAATGTGACTCGACATCCGATGGTGTCGTCGACATCCGATATTTGTTGGTACACGTTCGGGTCGGCCGAGCGCGTGGTTCCCGGTCACGCGGTCCGACCTGCCTCAGTTTACTACAGCTACCCGCTTAGTGACGATCGCGCCTATAAGAAATTCTGCTTTTGTGGTGATTTTTTGCATTTTGAACATTAAAGTAATTATTACATAATACGCCATGAGTCCCAGGAAAGTCAGTGGTAAGGCTCAACATATGAGATCCCATGTAAGAATGACCATAGAGCAGAAACAAGAGATCATTCGTAAATATGAAGATGGTGTGCAGGTAGGTGAACTTGCTAGGCAGTACAACAAATCTCAGTGAACGATATCCACCATACTAGCTAAGAAAAAGGACATTATGGGTGCTAAAGTGATGCATCATTACAGACAAATGTTAAAACGAATGGAAAAACAAATGTCTCTTGACAAATTTGTAGAGACAAACAAACACTGAACCACAACCAGGTCCTAATGGTATTCAGGCAAAACATAGGAGAGAGAGTACCCCAGAGAAAACATCACTGCCTGATGTGATAATGGAAGGGGACGCCCCCTTCCAAACAGTAACAACTCTCCTCCTCCCCCATCACCATCTACCATACGCCATCAAGAGCCCTCCATAAAGGTAAGAGTAACTTTGGTACTGTATTGTAGTTAGAAAAAAACATTGTATTCAGTATAAAATGTATTTTTATGTTAATATTTTGGAGGGTGGGGAATGGATTAATTCAAATCCCTTCATTTCTTATGGGAAAATTCGCTTCGCCTTCCGATATTTCGACATCCGATCCATCTCTGGGAACGAATTAGCATCGGAAGTCGAGGCCCCATTGTACTGCCTAATGTCATGGGCATAAGGGTACTCTGTAGGCTTGGTAGACTTAATAACTCTCCGGACGACCTGGGAAATATGAGCCTTGGAACAGGAGGCTGTAACGGTTCTATTGTTACGTAAAGTATGATGACAATAAACACAAACACTAAGAGAATATATATATTTGGTCGCATATACAGAAGTATGCAGGTGATACTTTGGCGAGCAATGGTGTGAGTTGAGTGCACTAAGAGTCATTACAGTACCTCGCAAGTGTCTGTTCTAGACCACACTTGAAAGTAGACTCGATATTATTCGCTACTCTGCTGCCTATATGCTCGGGCAACACCTCACCGTTCTCCAAAGGTTGACAGGAATATTAACTGGAAGTAGGGAAAGGTTTGAGTTCCATAATTAGTACTAAGAAGAGCTTTGCTTCTCTCATTAGGCTAATGCGTTTGGAGTGAGTATATTATTGGGATAATCTACTCGCTACAAGGCCAAGGAAACAGGATGGGCCCACAAGGCATCCACCAAAGCAGAATTGGTGGCACAAAGGTAGCAGCAGAGCTGCCACTGGACACAGCAAATGATGCACCACTGGCCAAACCAACCAACCATCGATGACCAAAAAGCCCCTCCAAAAGCCAACCAACTCGTTCTTTGCCAGAAAAGAAGGAGCCAGCTGCAGATGAACAAAATGCCCATTAAGGACAAAAGAACAAAATACCCACCAAAGGAAAGCATAAAGCTCCCCAACCTAATACTCAGAGGCAAGAAAAACAAAAACAATGCCTTTGAGATAGAATCACAAATCGAACAGGACACCGTGAAACAAGAAGAAAAGCAAGACCACAATCCAGAGACCAAGCAGGTACAGTGGATCCTCGGTTTTCGAATGCTCATTTTTTAATTTTTCAGTGTTTGAGTTCAATTTCTTAAAAAAATTTGACTCGGTACTTGTAATTTGCCTCGGTGCTCAAGTTTGTTGATTCATGTATGGGCCGACCGAGCACATGGCGCACTTCAGTTTACCAGTGCCTCCTGCCTAGTGATGGTCGCGCTTGAATTCTTTGTGAAGAATTTCATTGTTTTTGTGCTCTTTTGGTTTCTGAACATAAAAGTTCTTATTATATATCATGCCATGGGTTCTAAGAAAGTCAATGGTAAAGTTCAACCTAAGAAAATAGTTGTGAAGATGACGATAGATGAAAAACAAGAGATCATTCATAGTGAGTCAATGTGATGTGTCACTATAGACAAGTGTTAAAACGTAGGGAAAAACAAGTGTCCATAGACAGATTCTTAGTAAGACAAGCAAGCAGTGAGCCACAACCAGATCCTAGTTATATGCCTGCAAAATGTAAGAGAGTGAGTACCCGAGAAATGTCATCACTGCCTGATGTTATAATGGAAGGGGGACTCCCCTTCCAAACTCTTCCCCTCTTCTCCTCCCTCCCACTCCTCACCATCTTCCATATGCCAACTAGAGTCCTCCATAAAGGTACGGTACCTATGAGTAGTTTTCTGCATAAAATGTATTTTTTAGTTAATATTTTTGGGGGTGTGAAATGGATTAATTTAATTTGCATTATTTCTTATCGTATTTTTTTTCAGTTTTTGTATTTTCGGTTTTCAAACTGTCTCTGGGAACGGATTAAATTCCAAAACGGAGGTACCACTGTATAGGCATCGCATGAGCAGGCCAGAGGTGAAATAAGGCATGAGACAGCACGTAAAACAGATCCAAGGTAGTATCGATACAGAATGCAAGTTACAGTGGTTCTGCCAGCACTGCATGATATGAGACAACAGCATTTGTCATGAGATGCCAATCAAGAAAAAGTGAAGAAAGAAAGGAGAGCACCACATGCTTGGAACTGAAGAATGAAGGGAAAGGAAATGGCAAAGGAAGTGCTACAATTCCTCATACAGTCCATGTGAACAGGAAAACAGGTGGGACTCCAATAAAGAAGCCACTTGCTTGCCTTAAAGATGGTGATAAAGACGCTTCAAAAAGACCTAATATGAAAAGCTGAGGATAAGGCCAAACCAGTGAAGTACATCACAGTGCCAACCTTCTGATGGATACGGAGCAGCAGAAATATGCCCGGGTTTGGGCATCTAGCAAGCAGAACCTGGGCCGAACAATCTCGCACTAATTCTAAGAGAATTCAATCATTTGCTTACATAACTGGGGGAGTTCTGTAGGGAGGTTTTGATGCTTTGGTCTCTTTTGAATCTAGCAATAGTTTGTTTTGACTCAGACATGCTGGATGCCTTCCTCCAGTGAGGGGGTGGCAAATACAAATGTCCCTGCACTCTGAGCATTTGTGAGGGGTTGGGCCAGATTCTGGTGCTGGTACTTGGTTAGGCCTATACAACTCCATGGCTGATGCGACCCAGTAGTTGGTACATCTCAGTGCATGGTGCCACAAGGGACTTTTCCCAGAAAATTGAATAAGATTTTGAAACAAACTGAGATGCAAATAGGTGATACAGATTTTAAAAGAAAGGCAATGATTAATTATGCTGTTTCTTGTGGCTTTTTTTTTAACAACATGTAAATGTATAAATAAATTATAAATATAACATTTTAATACTGTACTGCTAATACTACTACTATAGTAAAGTAGACTGAAATAGAGATTTAAAGTGGAAATGAATTTAACTTTTAATGAGAAAAATAGGGTGTTGCAGGTCATTAATAGAACCCAATGAGTGTATTGCATTATTTTTATTTTAAAAATTGTTAAAATGAGCGTATTTGATTAAAAATTCATGCTTCACATTCTGGGCCATTGTAGTAGTAATAAATTAAGTTACATTTACCATTTATTCCATAATTATACCTCCTTTTGAATCCTTTTTGGCATTTCATGGGATCACCTTTGTTCACACAGCAAAACATACAGGGAATTGTATTTGGGGACCTGGGTATAAAGTGAACAGTGGCTCTTATTCTGGGAAAAATAAGGTAAGGCTTCAGACTGTTATATTATTACTACTTTATTATTATTATTATTATTATTTTACATGTGGGACAAGAGTGTAATCAGAGTCTTTGCCTTACAAGGAAGCACATCTCCAAATCTGTGCCACAAGCATTTACCATTCTTTACCAAAAAATGGAACAGTTAAAACAAAGAATGCTTAGCATTTCTATCACTATGAATTGATAGGAAACATGTCCAGCTTAATTAATACAGTAGAATTCAGATGCTCGAGTCCTCATTTATCAATAAGGCATTATGACCTGAAGTTATTGTCATCCACAAACTGTAACTTTAAAGATAACTAAACCTATTTTTAAAAGAAATGCATAGATAGGAAATAGGAAAGGTTAGAAAGTGGAGGATTAGTTAAGATATAGGCACTTTCATACAGAAGACACTTTTGACTTCCTCTGCCCTTTTACACATTCACTCCGTGTACCTTCCTCTGCTCGCACCTCCTTTACTTTCTCATGTCTGCTTGGTGCCTGCTTCCTACATATCCTTCGCTTCCCACCCTACGTCTCTTGCCTACGTCCTTCGCTTTCTTTACTGAGGTGACGCTTTGCGTTCGCCTTCCGTACTCCTCATTATTCAGTCCTGTGTCCCTTTCCTCTTGTCTGTTTCTTTTGCCTGTATCCTCACCCACATGGACGATGTTGTTATCTTCCCGCCTCTGTCACATCATGACCGTTGATGTGCCACTGTATATTGTAGCTTATACATCTTTCTATATTACCACTCGTGCAGTAATTGGGAGGATACACCTTCATGCAAACAACACATATTGCAAAGAAGACGACACTCTGCATAAAAGTTTTGTGACCTAACCAAACCTAACCCATGATACACTTTGTGAATGTGAAACCATGTTATATAGCATAGAAGCTTTATGAGTAAATGTTAACCCATTTACATCAACCCTTCCAGTAAATTTCACATTTCTGGACACATTTGATAAGGTTCAGTTAGGCAGGTCAAGTTAAGGCTAGGATAAATTTGGTTAGGTTTAATAACTAATAATTCATTTGGCTGGGACAGGAAGTCTGTGTATAAGTATATATATACTTTAGGCTTTTATCAAGGACAAAATACTGACCTTTCCCAGGATGCAACCCTGCAACAGTTGCTTAACTCCCCAGGCACCTATTTATTGGTAGGTGAACAGACGCATTAGGTGTAAGGAAACTTGCCCAACCATTTCTGCCCAGCCAGGAAATCAAACCTAGCAGGCTTGACTGGGAGTTGAGAACAAAACCCATTGTTTAAAACTGGATTTGGTTTATTTTGCAAACATTCATAAAAAAAATACAGCAGCCTTTGTGCCAAGTGGCACAGTTTTATTTACAGTAAGTGTTATGGCTATTTTACACATTTTAGTGCATAAAATGGTACATTTTCCTAAGGTCACTATAGGCTAAGTGTTTTGAGTAAATGTTGGATCTACCAAGTTGTTGAGGTGTACAGTGGTAGTTAGCAGTGACACAAGTCACATAATAGCAAATCTATTCCACCACCACAAGCATCTAGAAAAAAAAATTTAAGTGATTGATGTGACCTAACCTAGCTTGTATGACCAGTCCGGACTTGGAATTATCATAATCATAACCTAGCTTGTGGCAGGCAAAGATTAAATGGAAATTAATTCCAGAAATTAATCAAAGGGTGGATTAAAAATGACTGTTAGCCGTTTTATTCCCCCTCTCATAATGGTTCTAATTATTTGTAATACTTATGCTAGGCTTTATCCCAAGCTTTCCAGCATTTATGACAACTGTTGTAAATTATACAGATTCAGAGTAAGCAAAAAGTGAAGTAATAAGAGTAATCTTTCAGGAATTCCTCCATCCTGCAAGAATTCACAAAATCAGGGAGGGATGAGAGTTAAATCTAATATCATTGTCGTGAGATAAGAGTGAGAGTGTATAGGAGAGTGAGAAGACATAGCTGGTGAGGGCCTCCACCCGTGTTGTGCACTTTTCACAACATGTTTATACTTCATCACTAACTAAAAGAAGTTCCAAAATTCGATGAGTAGACTGGATTGAGAAGCATGATTGGAACACTCACGATTTCCAATTATTTTGAAACATACGGCCCCCGTAGGTTGACCAACACCTGCTATAATATTACCTTCATTTATATGCTGCGTAGAATCCCCGGTTTCCACTTCAGAACTGGCCATTTTTGGTTTTATTCACTAAGGCAAAAGGCCTTTCTTCACAAAGGGATATCCGCCATGTTTGAAAGCCTAGAAATCCCAGGCCAATCAGCGGCGGCGGCGGCAGTGACGTCACAGGGGAGGCGGCGCCATATTACGACTAGTGTTAGTAACTCATTATTTCTGGTTTTTATTTACAATACTTACAATAAAATTACAATGGGACATATAGCAGTGTAGGTATGGAATTTATGTTTTTGAAAGTCACTGATCCGCATACTGTTTCCCTTTAAACCTAATCATTTAGCCTCCTGACGTCTATAATTTTCAATTTAATTTTGTTTATTAACATGCTGCTTCATCTTTATTTTTACTACTTTATTATCTGCAAGTTTTCAAGCGTGAGTAAACTGCTCTTATAACAGAAACAACATAAATATTTTTTGTATTCAAATATGTAGGCCGACAAAATTTATATAAATTTAATCAAGAATTCTATTATTTCAATGTACTGAACGAGATAAAGAAAGCCGTAACTAATGAATTTGTCACATTTAAATAAACGTCAACATGCGTACGTGTAGTAAATAATTAAGTTACCCATGTAATTGATATTTACACCGCCAACTAATCTAAATTAATTTATTTTTTATTGACAGGACGTTACTCACCGATAACCCTTTATATATCGGCCAGATACTGTATACATTTTATTTTGGGTTTCCTTTGCATGTAATGTAGTAGAGGTGAAACAGCCTTTGTCTTCAGTTTCCTCTTTGTTGTAAGCATCGCATACGACGTCTGTGTTGACTTTTTGTTATTGACAAGCTTAGGTATACACAGCAATGTGCTGTTATACTATTCTAAATTATTTATTATTATATATACAAGGTGCATTGGATTTATGAGAGTACATAGCATTGATGTTTTTACATTCTTGTAAAGCCACTAACACGCATAGCGTTTCGGGCTTTGTGAAAGACTGCACTGTAGATTAAAAACAAGCTTTAAGTTCATCTACTGGGCTGGACGGTAGAGCGACGGTCTCACGTTATGCAGTTCGGCGTTCAATCCCCGACCGTCCAAGTGGTTGGGCACCATTCCTTCACCCCCCCCCCCCGGTCCCATCCCAAATCCTTATATTGACCCCTTCTCAGTGCTATATAGTCGTAATGGCTTAGCGCTTTCCGCTGATAATTCAATTCATCTAATATCCCCATCTCATAGGATGGTTAGTCATACATGGAATCAGGAGAGAACATGAAATGCCATGCTGATCTATTAGACTCCACTGGTAAAATCTGGGTGCAGCTCAAGAATATCTTCAAATATTCGTGAGTGTATGAAGTAATTACAGAGCTCAAAGTACCTCGATCATACCATTTGGTCTCAAATCACTGATAAGCCAATCACAGATATTGTGTTGGAGAGTATGTCCCAGCTCTTGTTCACAGAGTTTACAATTGGAATGTTCACCGTTGGGGCATTCATTACCTCCAGCCACCTGCCATAGATATCGATATCCCAGCCAAATTTTGGCAATTACAATGCCATACTGTCTAGTGGATGTTTTATGCTGCCCGTACATATAATTCTCGGTTCTAAACATGTCATAGCTCTTTATAATCGTGCCTTAATTGATTGATAAAGATTAAGTCACCCTAAAAGTGGCACGGGCATGGAATAGTCCGTAAGTGAAGGCTCTTTCGAGCCATTACCAATACCAATAGCTGATACTAGAGATCTGTGGATGGATGGGGGTCTTCATGGTGGATTCACCCTCGGAGGGCTGGTTGTACCAGTTATGGAGCTGGTGGGTTAGTGTAGACCTCTAGGTCTTCCGTTTTTCTTTCACGGAGACTTGCTGCGAGTTGATATGATCGTGCTGTTGTCGGAGTTTGGTGAGGTGGCCTCCATGAGGAGATCTTGTACCGAGTATTTGTGCTGCGGAGGTGAAGCTCCTACTAAGATTTCCTGATCTGATGAGTCTGTAACATCCGTAGTAGGTGGTTTTGTCTTTCGTGTCGCAGATTAGTGATAGAAACTATTTCAGGAGCGTTGGTGGTGCTGTAAGTATTTGTAGACAGCACGTCTGCTGAGATGGTGATGGTAGGAGTGTTAATTAGTAGACGCTGGAGGGGGAAATACCTTTTGTTTTTTGCCTCCCGGATCATGAGTGGTTCTGGAGTCTGTGTTGAGATCGACCTCGTGGTCGTCCTGGTGGTAGTCTCCGGAGTGGTAGTGGAGGCAGTGATACCTGTGTCTAGGGCGATGATGGGCTCAAGGCCGTTGGCTAAGTACAGCGTGTTGATTGAGTTCCTTGATGAGCCATTGATTGTTTGGTCCGGCAAGACACTCCGCTAGACGAATAAGATCAGGAATTAATCATGCCTGCACATGATGCAAGGGACTGTGGAGGTGCTGGTTGGTTCTTAGGTCCCCAGTGTGGAGGCCGGGTGGCCTGTTGGGAGGAGCCACTGGTAAAATAGGAAGTCGGGCGCAAAGGTTACACTTCTGGACATGGTGCTGACATTTGTTGGTGGGGTGGGAGTAGTTGTAGTACCGAAAACACTGTAAACTATAGTAAATGTTTTTTTAAAGTAAACTTTTATTTCATTTATTTATATATATACAAGAAGATACAATGGGGTTCATGAAAGTACATAACATTGATGTTTTTACATTCTTGTAAAGCCATTAACACGTATAGCTTGTTAACATAGCGTGTAAGTGGCTTTACAAGAATGTAAAAACATCAATGTTAGAGATGGTTTTCCATGTGCTTTTCATGTTGCCTTTTGCTTCTTTAAATCTATTCTCATAATAAGAAAGTTTTGCTATTCTTACTATATTGGTAAGCATTGATGAGTACCTCTTAACTACTTCTTTTGTGACCTGGTCAATCCTAAGGGAAGAAGGCCTAAGGCCAATGTGACTAAGGGGAAGAAGTTGCAGAAGCCACCTCCATTCACAACTTTAAGGAAAGATTCGATAAATATATTGAGTATTAGAATAGTGAAGCTTTAACGCAACGGGTACAACAAGATTAGGAGGCTGGGCATAAAGACCTAGACCTCACTTTCCCGTAGTCACTGATAGGTAAGTAATGAACTGGATTGGTCTCCCCTGTTCCCTCGATGGGGTGGAGGGGGGACTCACCCGGAAGATAATACACTTATTTATTTATTTATTTATTCATATACAAGAAGGTACATTGGGAATGTGAGAATATATAATATGGTAATTACAATCTTGTAAAGCCACTAGTACGCGCAGCGTTTCGGGCAGGTCCTTAATCTAAGAAAATTTTTAGTAGGTAAATACTAGCAAAAATTATAAAAAAGAAATGATAACAGTTACATGGCAAGAAAAGAAAAAAGAAAAAAAAAGATGAGAGAAAATTGTAGGTACAGTATAATAAAGCACTTAGGTAGCTAAGATTAATTGCAATGAAAGCTTGAATGGTAGTTGACAAAATTTGGTAGGCACAATACAGCAAATGGCTAGCACATAAAGGAAGACAGCAATGAACACAATGATAAGGTTGTTTGGGTTAAATACATAAGAATTAGGAGATTGGGTAACACTAGATACAGAGCAAAAAATAAAGCTCAGTGTAGGAAACTAAGAAGATGAAATTAAGTACTTTTTGGTTTTGTTTTTAAATAAGGCAAAAGTTTTACAGTTTTTCAATTCACTAGGGAGTGAGTTCCATAGACTAGGTCCCTTAATTTGCATAGAGTGTTTACACAGATTAAGTTTGACCCTGGGGATATCAAAGAGATATTTATTTCTGGTGTGGTGATAATGGGTCCTATTACATCTGTCCAGAGAGAGTTTCAGAGCATGGTTTGCATTTAAGAACAGGGTTTTGTAGATGTAGTTGACACAAGAGAATGAGTGGAGGGAGTTAATATTTAGCAAGTTTAGGGATTTAAACAAGGGAGCTGAGTGTTGTCTGAAAGCAGAGTTAGTTATTATTCTGATAGCAGATTTTTGCTGGGTGATGATGGGCTTAAGGTGGTTTGCAGTGGTAGACCCCCATGCACAGATACCATAATTAAGATAGGGGTAGATTAGAGCATAATAGAGAGAGAGGAGAGCAGAGTTAGGAACATAATATCTGATTTTGGAGAGTATACCAACTGTCTTAGAGACTTTCTTAGTTATGTGTTGAATGTGGGTGCTGAAGTTGAGTCTCTTGTCTAGGAATAGGCCAAGAAACTTGCCATCATTTTTATTACTGATGTTAATGTTGTCTATCTGTAGCTGAATTGCATTTGATGATTTGCTTCCAAATAAGATGTAGTAAGTCTTTTCGATGTTTAATGTTAGTTTGTTAGTTGACATCCATAAGTGGACTTTTTTTAATTCATTATTCACAACATTATTTAGTGTATGTGGGTTGAGGTCTGAATAGATAAGAGTAGTATCGTCAGCAAACAATATAGGTTTGAGAATATTAGAGACATTAGGCAGATCGTTTATATATATAAGAAATAGAAGAGGTCCTAAGATACTGCCCTGTGGCACTCCAACGGTAATTGGTAGAGTGGAAGAAGTTGTTTCATTGATAGTTACATATTGGTGTCTGTCACTAAGATAGGATCGGATGTAGTCAAGGGCAAGGCCTCGGATTCCATAATGCTGGAGTTTAAGTAAGAGGTAGTTGTGATTAACAGTATCAAAGGCTTTTCTTAGGTCAATGAAGAGTCCAATCGGAAACTCATTTTTGTCAAGTGCTGTGTAGATTACGTCAAGGAGACTAATGATTGCATCGTTGGTGCTCTTTTGGGACCTGAAGCCAAACTGGCAGGGGCTGAGTATGTCGAATTTTACGAGGTAGGAATAGAGCTGTTTGTAAATAATTTTTTCAAATATTTTTGATATTACTTGATACTTACTTTGATTACTTGATATTACTTGATACTTATTATTTTTGATACTTACTTTGATTATTATTTTTGACTTACTTATCTTACTGTGTTGTTCGTTGTATAGTATGTTTGTAGCAAGCGCATTATAAATTCAAAATAATACATTTTTTTACACTAGTATATTTAATATCTTTGTTTTCAAAAAGTATGGCAAATAGTTCGGTGTGCAGGGTAGACGAGGCCTGTCAAACATAGAAAACGAAATCCTGACTACAAAAAAAAAAGCAGCACGGATCAGCTGTGGCCATAAACACAACATCCCGCCCTCGTCACCATGCGCATCTAGCTATAAACCGTGTCTGGTTTAGTGGTCACCCTTGCCTCAGCTGGAAACACCAACACCTTCCAAGCCTGGCCCAATGACCCCCGACGTGCCATTGTGACGCTTCTCCCAACATTTCCGCTCGTGCAGTGATAAGGAGGAAAAGTATCTTGAAGAAAAGCTGTATTCAATAACTGTATGCCTGTCAAGAAGAAAAATTTAACTGTTAGTAACATTATATTGTCGTTGTAATATTAATCAATAATTTATATACGAAAGGTAAAAAAAATATTGTCCGAACTGGTAAAAATATATGGGTGCAAAGTGACTTAATTCATCCAAAAAGAGGCATTGGGTGTAAGGAAGCATGCTCAACGACTGTGCTGGAATCGAACCTGGAGTCAATCCAGTTACAATGAACTATACTAAATTACCCGCTATGCCATGAGACGCCAGCAGCTAGCAGATCTTGGAGTATCCTTGTGTGCCCTTGAGATGTGATAGTCGTCTGGCTCTTACTTCATCCATGACATTGTCTTGCACACACTAGGCCTACCCTGTGTGTGGTGTGATCGGCTGGCTCCTCCCCTGCCGTGGGTCACCAGGTGTCATCAAGTGATTTACTTTTGCCAGTTGGCTTTGTTCTTTTTAGGGATATTGGTTTCCACTCTGGAAGCTGGCCTGGCAGGGGACACACAGCAGAGTTCCATCATCGTCTTTAACTCAACAAGAAGTTCTCACATTAACACTATCGCGCGGTCAACTTAGGGGTCATGTACCCGACGTGCGGGCGAGCGTGCGGGTAAGCGCGCGGTGACACCTAAATGTGTATACGCGTTTCAGCTTTCTCACCTTAATTCTCGTGCTACGTCGCTCGTTTTGGTATCGTTGTGTTCGCAATTAAATTCCCTACAGGTGTGTATAAATATAATGTCCAAAAGCCTGGCGTGACTCCCAACAGCAAAGCCTAAAGTCGGCAAAAGTTACCCGTGAGCGCACAAAATCAGTAAAATGTGCATACTCGTTCCATTTTTCTCACCTTAATTCTCATGCTATGTCGCTCGTTTTGGTATCATTGTGTTCGCAATTAAATTCCCTACAGATGTGTATGAATATAATGTACAAAAGTTTGGAGTGCCTCCCTGCAGAAAAGCCTAAAGTTACCCGTGAACGAGCACCAATTTGTACACTGCAACCTAATGTGTATACTCGTTCAGTTTGATAACATCAATTTTCGTGTTACGTCTTTCATTTTGGTATCAAATTGTTCGCAATAAAAAGGCGCGTATTGTAAAACTAGTCCCATAATAATAGAGCAATAACTGGAATTTTAACAAATATTTTAATTCTGGAAGCTCATCATCACAAAATTATTTATATCTTTCCAGTGTTCTGACATAAATTTTGTGTTACATCTTTCATTTTGGTATCAAATTGTTCGCGACGTAAAGGCGCACATTTTAAAACTAGTCCCAACATAATAGCACAATAAATAGAATTTTAACAAATATTTTAAAATTTTGACCAAAAACCTATTTATAATCATATAAGTGTTCGGACATCAAGTTTCATGTTACATCTTTCATTTTGGTATCAAATTGTGCGCATTCTAAAGGTGCTTATTTTGATACTATCCCGAGGTCGATTGGATAAAAAATTAATTTTATACAAATATTTTTGTAGTTGACGCAAGTCCGGTCCAAAGTTAGGACTCGGGAGAAAAATAATGGACGCGAGTCCTGTCCAAAGTGACCGATAGTGTTAAGTCGGCCTCAAGAAACTGCATTTAAGCCTTGCCCAACCATCGATAGTGATGTGCCATTGTTACATTTCTCCCAACAATACCACTCGGTCTGTCTCTAGGAGGAGACCACTTCCACGCAATTTGTATATACCATAAAGAATATTATTTCTCAGCTCAAGGTATGAGACATCCTGCATGTTATTGTGCTTTTGTGACTTCTAATTACCTGAATTTACCGGAGGGCCACTAACACATTAGTGGCCTTGACAAGGACAGGAACCTGGCAGCTTGTCAAAAGGGTCCCCCTATTTGCCCCTGATGATTTTTCCCAGGTGGATATAAAAATTTTAGTTTTAGCATTTACAGCATTGACTGGTAGCCAGCTCCATGGGTTTATATATATCCAACCACTTGGGCTGGATGGTTCTCCCTTGCAGGCCTGTGTTCAATCCCCGACCATCCAAACGGTTGGGCATCATTCCTTCCCTCCGTCCCATCCCAAAAATATTATCCTTTCAAGTGCTATACAGTTGCAATGGCTTAATGCTCTCTCCTAATAATTACCTCCATGGGTTTATAACCCTGTGGGTGAAAAAGCATCTCGTGCTTTCATTTCTACATTGTGGCTTGTTGAGCCTTAAACTGTTGCTCCTTGTTTGTGTTGCATCTAACCTTTTGAAGAAATTGTCCAGATCAACATCGTCCATATTGTTCAGCATTTTAAGTTTTAATGCGATCCGCGATGTTTATACACTTAGGCTTATATTGAGGTGACCCTTCTCCAAGTTTGAATTCTGGCCTTTCTCCCCAGGATGCAATCCCCACAACAAGCTGACTAACTCCTGGGTACCTACTTTCTACTAGGTGAACAGGGGCATTTGGTGATAGGAAATGTAAATCGCCTCATGGATGTCGCTCTGGGACAGGCGTAGAGAGTTGCTGTGAAGAGATTTTTACCTGTTTTCGGTGGAAACTCAGTTGACACATGGAAGAGAGGTGTTAGTGTTTGGAAGGAGAGTCCCCTTCCATTATAACATCATGCAGTGATGACGTCTCTGGGTTACTCTCTCTCCTACATTTTACAGGCATACCACTAGGACCTGGTTGTGGTTCACTGCTTGCTTGTCCTACTAAGAATCTGTCTAAAGATCAAGTTCAAGTATGTTTATTGAGACAAGAAAGAAATACATCTCAAAGGGATAGAGTAGCTTAGGCTATTTCTACCCCCCCCTCTACTTCAAGTCCCTCAAGGGGTGCACAAATTCAGTGAGTACAAATAGACAATTAACATTACAAGAATCCCATTTAACATTGCAGGTTAATATAGTAAGCACAGCATATAATTGCTACACTCTTGGGGCAAAATTCTTGTAGCTCCTATGTATATTGTCTATCATACCATTATTACACATCCAAACAATTTGATGTGGTACACTACTTATTTCCTTATTTCTATAGTTATCAATAAGTTGACACACTTATACATAATGTTCTAAGGTGTGGGCATGCGGCATACTACATAATTTACACTTCTTATCTTTTTCACTGACATCAACACCGTATTGCCAGATATATTTGTATCCTAATCTTAATCTCATGTAAATTGAATCCTTCCAAGTAGACTTTCCTTTACCATAGGTGAAGGACGAGTTTGTATTTATTACTGAATAATTCTTAAGTGTGTTACTACTGTCCACCATTGCCATTCTCTTTATCATTTCTTCACCCTCTTGGATCATCTTGATTCTTGTTTTTATTTGTTTCAAGGCTAACTGACATACAATATCAACAAAAGTTTTTTCCGTGGCTCTCTTCGCTATGTCATCAACTACCGCATTCAACAGTATTAATCTGTCTAAAGACACTTGTTTTTCCCTACATTTTAACAATTGTATGTATAGTGACATCACATTGTCATTAAAAAGGGCAATGCATCGGCCTGCTACTCTGGGTGAGTTTTTTCAACAAAACTTTACAGTTCTTCCCATACTTACCTATTTTCTTTATGAGGAATGGACATCCTCTACTGCCTCTTCTCACAACAATTTTCTTATGTTGAACCTTACCACTGACTTTCTTTGGACCCATTACATGATATAAAACAATTACTTTTATGTTCGAAAACCAAAAAGCAGAAAAACAATTAAATTCTTTACAAAGAATTCAAGCACGAACGTCAGTAAGCGGGAAGCACTGGTAAACTGAACCACGATCGCCTGTGCCACCAAAAACCACGTACAGTACTTAGTCGACCCAAACTTGTATCAACAAAGTCGGGTGAGGTGAGGCAACATTTGTAACCCAATTAGAATTTTCCAAAGAAAATGAGTTCGTAACCCAAAAAAATTGTAAAGAGGGACATTCGCTACCCGAGGTTCCACTGTATAGGGTACACATGAGAGGATGTGTAATGACTAAATATCTAACATATTCAAAAATTTAAGTAAGGGGGCCGAGTGCTTTCTGGGGCCAGAGTTTGTTATTGTTCTAATAGATGATTTGTGTTGAGTAATTAGAGGACTAATCATCTTCAAGAGAATTCTACAAGAAGTGCTGGACCAGCCTGGCTGTAGTGGATATGTGGGCCTGCAGGCCACTCTAAGCAACAGCCTGTTGGACAAGTCTCTCAAAAGTCAAGCCTGGCCTCAAGCTGGGCTTGCGAAGTAGAAGAACTCCTAGAACCCCATCAAGCAGGACGTAGATGATTTTGGATACGGATACCATAATTGCGATAAGGATACATGAGAGAGTAATAGAGCATTACCAGGGCAGGGCAAGGCACATAATAACTGATTTTAGAAAGAATGCCAACTGTTTTAGAAACTTTTTTTAGCTATATTTTGTTACTCAAAGTTTTAGTTATATTTTGCTACTCATAGTTACTAAAAACTGCATTTTTAAATTACCCAATGTCATTCATTTTTCAGGAGCACAATGCCACGTAAATGTGTGGTGTGTGGAGCGTCACATAGCGTCAGCCTTTCGGTGTTTGCCTTTCCCAAGTCACACTACCAACGCAGTGCCTGGGTGACTGCTATTCAGCAGATTTTTCCTGCATTCTGTGATCCACAGGTGTGTGAGCAGAGTTTAGACTGAAGATGTTCAGAAATTATTCTTCTAGCCAGATACTTAAAGGACTGGAATCTTTTGAAGAAAACTTAGATTACCATTCATCAGATGCTTGTTTTCATCCTGTAATTCTTTTATTCAGACATATTGTAATTTCATTCTCACCCACTTTTCACTTTCATTAGTTTCTGAAATTCTTGATACATTTTATATATGAATGCTCTGTGTTCCCTTCTCTGAGGCTGTGGGTCCCTATAATTGCACCAGAGGTGGTACCCCCCTTTATATATATGATATAATTTGTAGGCCTCCGTTGCTTAATTATTATGTTTAATGTAGATAGATGATGTATTAAAATTAATTAGGCTAATTTTCTCTCTTAGACTGATGGCCATGTAGCTGGTGCCCGAAATGGCGTATGTGTACGGCATTTCCATCCTGAAGATGTTAAAAAGGGAAAGACATCAAGCCTTCATCGGAAAGCTGTTCCGCTACTAGTTACTAACCTTGGTAATGATGAAGGTGTTGCTCGAGACAAGAGTAACCTTTCACTATCATTTTCTGTACATGAAAGTGACAAGAGAAAAGAAAGTTTCTTAATTAGTGAAAACATTTTCAAGGGTACTGCTCTAAATCATATGTCTGCTAATAGCAAGAAAGAAAATAACTGGCATGGAGACCAGTCAAAAGCTGAAAATTGTCTGGGTATTAATATCAATGATTATCTCCCAAATGAAAATTCTTATGTGGACTCGAACAAGAGCAGCATTAATGATAATGCATTTGCATTCAACAACATGGAAAGTTCAGGAAAAGATATTTGTCTTGTTTGTGGAAAAGATGATGACAATTTTAGCTTAATATGTATTTTAAGTGCCCATGATTATTCTGGTAACATTCCAATGAGTTTGTTGTTGGCAAAAATTGTGGGTAGGGCAAAACAAGAGACACTCTGTGTGAGTATGAAGATTTGCTCCAGGTGTGAGAATCTTGTCCAAGAAATAGCGCAAATTGAAGATGATCTCAAATTTAAAAAGCAAGTTATAAAAAAAAATGTTTGAGTCAACTCTCCAAGAGCACAAGGTGAAATCTAATGTGGTGGTATCCACTCCTAAAACCTCTGATGTATATTCAGAGGATGTAAATTGCAACGAAAGTTTAATAGCAGACTCATGTCACATTGATGATGTGAATTGTTCAGGAAAGGTTAGAAAAAGTTCGAGAAGGCAAGCATCCTTTAAAAAATATCATTGTCCTCAGTGTAAAGAGGTTTATTCTAGTCTTGCATTATGGGTTCACCATTTATCAAAACATTCTGACATCGAAGATTTATCAATGAAAAATAAACCCAAACAAGTGACATCCAGAATGAAGAAGCATAAAATGGGTATTCATATTTGTGAGGAATGTGGCAAGACATTCTTTTGTAAACAGACCCTTCTAGCCCATGCATCTGCTCACCAGAAAGGTTGTGAGTGCTCTGTATGCGGTCGGTATCTAACCACTAAGGCCAGGCTCAAAGTTCATCTCTTTAAATTTCATGGAATAGGAGAAGAAAAGCATAAAGAGGTTGCATGTCAAGACTGTGGAAAGTGCTTTGGTACCAAAGCTGGACTGCGTTATCATCGTAACGTTGTGCATCATGTAGGCACCAAGTATGTATGTGAGCACTGTAATAAAGTGTTTTATTATCATGTACCATATAGAAGTCACCTGTTATATGCTCATGGGGAGAAAAAGATAGTATGCGAAACTTGTGGGGAGAAATTTTTTACAATATCCAAATTGAACACCCACATTAATGCTGTTCACAGAAGTGCCCAGTCGTGGACATGCGATGAGTGTGACTCAAAATTCACAACTTACACAGCATACCGCCATCATGTAAATGTGAAACATCTAAAAGTGCAATACACTTGTGATTATTGCAGTGCACAATTCCGAAAAAAATCATCACTGATGCTCCATTTCTGGAAACATTCTGTTTATATTTGTCAACTTTGTAGGGAGAATTTCTCTAATAACAACGAATTACGAAGTCACATGTCTCTTATTCACGGTAAGAATGTTAACTGGAAGAGCAAGAAAAAGCAAAATGCACAATTGCTAGAGAAGAAACTTGTTGAGGAAGTAGATGATCTGCAGAAAAACCGTGAATCAGATGAACATATTCAGCAAAATGAACATGTAACATCCATTGTAATAAATGATCTCCTTATGACTGCAGAATCTTACGATAACAGTAGTCTTCAGCCCTTTTCTCTGTCGTGTGAAAAGCTACCCGAGAAACATACATATGCAAATGATGAAGATATGAAGGTTAAAACTCTAAGCATTATTGATGCTGCCTCACAAGACCTCAGAGGTGTTGATCCAGTACAGTTTGATACAGTGGAAACTTTGGAGGTAAAGTCCTCCCATGATCACATTGAAATGACACCAGGAGTGTCTCTCATCAATGTGCAGATTCTTGGAGACATGGAAATTTCACAGAATGATACACTGGGAGACTTGAAGAGCACTATGTTAACAGATGCTGCAGACCACCTGGCCCATGATGATCAGCTTCATAATGAGGAAAATATGCCCAGCCACTTGGCAGTTGAAACTCACCTTTCAGGAGAACATCTTCAAGTTGGAGGTGGCTTGGAATCTGCAAATCACACATTAGAAACTGCAAACGAATTGCAAACTACATGTCATTTAGATGCTGCAGAGCATTTAGAATCATCTTGTCACTTAGAGGGTACAGACCACCTAGATGCAAGGAGACATATTAGTCCTGAAAGTCGTATAGAAGTACCCAGCCAACTTGAATCTCATCACAGCCTTGAAACAGGAAACCATTTGGAGGTTGCAGGACATATTGACACAACAAACCACATGGATGTCACTAGTCATATTACTGATTCCAACCATCTTAACTCTAATACGAGTATGGCTGTTACAAACGATCTTGACATCTCGGATCATTTACAACCAGCAGAGCATCTCCATATTCCAACTAATATCAATGACCCAGTACATTTAAATTCTTCAAGTCATTTGGAGCCTACTGATCAGTGCTCTCTCCCATCAATGATAAGTCAGATAGAGGAAGAAGTTGATGAACAGATGGTAGACCCGGTGGATACTCCTATGGTAACAGAAATAGATCCAGAAATATGTGATATGACAAGTGAAGTGAACACTCCAATCAGTGAGTGTGCAGGCACACACTTGAGTCAGGAAATTAGTCAGCATATGCCTAAAGGAACAGAAATTGAGATGGCAGATCAGAGTTTAGACAAACAAATTGAAAAAATAGATGATGTGGAACTAGAACCATTTTCTGTTACTCTAGATGGAAAAGGAGATGTTCAATATCAGTATGTGATGTATATATCTGCTCCTGGGGAAGATGATAATCATAGTTGAAGGTGGTCTATATTTTTTTAATTTAATAATTGCATAGCTCATTCAAAGTGGAATACATCTTTAGACATCAAGGGTTATGCTTATTCTTAATCCCTTGTACATTTACGACATGCTTTGCATTTTCTTAATTTTATCTTTTACCAGATTCATATGGAGAGAAAGATGGATAGCTGTTACAAATAACAAATTACATACTATCAAATATGACCCATCACCACTGTCTTTATCCTACCATCAAACTGGAAGAGAAATATCTTTGGCTAGGTTACAAATTGGCCACACACAATTAACTCGTTTATGCACTTCCTTGTAGAATGTCCTGATTTTCAGATTGATCAGAAGTTTTGCATTCCCACTGTTCCTTTGAGTCTAAGTCCTTCGATAAAATACTTGATGAATCTGATTCCTGATTTCTTTGAAAATGCTTATGTCATTTGAATATTCTGTGACATAAATGGTGTTAACAAGTCTTGTGGGTTTGGCACTTTTGATTAATACAGTAATTACATCTACATTTATTAATTTCTTTCTTGAATTGTGAGTGGTGACCATTTAATGAACATGATAATAATACAGAAGAGGACTGTTACAGAGTGCAGCTATTCAACTACTGTATGTATACACATCACACTAAGCATATTTAACTTAAGCTAAAGGGTTGATATTGTATACCAGAGGTTATTTGCCTCTGCATAATTGTCTTGTAGTGGATTTGGGAGGGTGCTCGGCATTTGAAGTGTTGCATGTGCACACATTTGTGATCCCAGAGATATAAATGCACTCTCATTGGGTAATGGTTTACATAGTTGAGAGTGCTAACAGGGAACAAATTATACTGTACTTGTGGGAAATACATTCCCTCCAGCAAGCTAAACTTGCATGTGATTGACATGGCAAATGGGTGGTTGATTTGCAAAATAATATTTTGTTGAGAACTTTTTTAGAATTCATGTATATGATGTGTATTTTTAAAAGGAGGTCTGAGATGTATTAAGACACTATATAGACTGACAAATGGGGCAGCACCCTGGGTCTTACTTCCCCCTCTCACCAGTGCCACTGTCCACTTAAGGGGAGCACCTCAGTAACTCACAGGGGAAGTGTCCCACATTAACTTTCTATAGAGTTGCAAGGCTAAGGAAATTGGCAGCTCCCAGGTCTCCAATCTATGTGTCTGCGAACACAGACCCAGGCTCTTTGCTGCCAATTTGCCCCACCACAAAAGTTGATATCCAAGGTTGCCAATCTGCCTAATATTTTAATCAAGCCAGATCATTTCTATCAATACAGTGGTAATTCTGTCCCAGCCTGGCATTTTCTTAATTGTGCTCAGTGTTCCAAACCAGACCCAGGCAAACAATATAAAGGGTGAAGAAAGGAGTGAAATGAAACACAATGTAAAAGAATAAACAATTTACTGTAAATAAAAGTACATTTGCTTAAGGCCGGAAATATCTTAACTACGTATCATATATGGTAACACTTCTGCAGTGAAATTCAATAACAATATAGCAACACCTTTCAGTATTTTTAATGACAGAATTCATTAGGCTTTTGATTTACTAACTGTTACAGCAAAGAGTGTCACTATGAATTCACTTATATAATAATGGCCTTTTCATTATGTAATAATCATTTCATTAATTGCACACAATTTATCAAGATCAATAAAATATGGTGCAACTCATATTCATACTTATTCTGATACTGTCTTTAATATTGGCTCTCTCTCACCACATTAAATCGCTCCACAAACATAGAAATAAATAATTTTCACTTCCTATGAAACGAGGGAAATTTAATCTACATTAGTACTGTATTGAAGAACAGAGGCTGGCGTCCTAGCAGCCTCTTGCAGTTGACAGATGCTTCAGGCACTCTCTTGTGTGTTTCCTGCAGTTTTTTTCTTCTTATCCTCTTTAAAAACCATGGTAGATCATTTCTTGCAGCTTGTTAACAATCTTCTGACAACTGATCTTGGACGATCTCGCTAGGATCAGGCGAATGGCTCCCAGACTTCCATCAATCTACCATGCTGAATACTGGTCCCCTTCTGTGTGGAAGTGTTCAGTAGCTACTTTCCCCAGGGCTGCTATGTTCCTGAGACATCAAGGCCAGGACTTCGCACCTACATTCTTCTCACAGCTCTAACCCGGTAATGTCCCGCAGATCCCCCAGCATTGCCTCTTGAGTCATGCAGGAGTACTGATGTTATGGAGCTTCTTTCGACCTCCTGTCATGTTCCAGCTCTCTAAATCTTCCTCTAGAAGTTGACCATTAGCTCCTCTACATTGCCTCTTGAGTACTGCTTAGAGTAATGACCCTTTTTGTAGCTTAAACGTCACCTATATGGGACTGACATGCGACGTGACCTGTCGCATGTCAGTCCCTTCCTAGGTGGCTAGTGATAGCGGGTGGTGTTCCCACCAAGCAGTTATGTCATTAATGTCACGCCATGGGCGCTCTCTGGTTGGTCAAACTAAACACACCACCGCATTCAACCAGATTTATTAAAACCAGGAGTATTTGCCAGAAATTTTCATCTCCTCCCTGCTGAGCCGCCATATTTGCTGCAGTGGTCACTCTCTCCTCCTCCCCAACAAACTTAAAAACTTAAATAATTCAAATCTTTGACATCTCTTCTCCCTCTAAATATTATCGAACAAAACTAGGTGCTTTCTTGGCTATTTACATGGGGGAGTATGACTCTTTCTGGTCGGGTGAGGAGCATATTTAGACAGTCCACCTAATACAAAGGGCAGTAATTGAATTTTCCATATATGTAATGCATAAAGTGCTGGTATGATGTGGTTCTGTAGGAATGTGTTAAGGTTGCCAACCACATGTTTGCTCTGGCATATACAAGGATGTTGTGACATGCTGAAATTCATGCCTATTACAGTACAGGCATACCTCAGTTTAAGAGTTTAATTGGTTCCTGGAGACGCCTCGTATTCCGAAAACTCGTATTCTGAAGCTAATTTCCCCATTAGAAATAATGGGAAATGAATTAATCCGTTCCTGACTACCCAAAAACCCCATATCAAACTAAATTTTTATACCTAATTCATCTAAGTAAACCTACAAAACTATGTTCAAGTTATTACCTACTGTAGAATGCTGTAGGCGTATGGAAGATGGTGAGGAGGGGGGAGGAGGAGAGGAGTTACTGTTTGGAAGGGGAGTCCCCTTCCATTATCACATCAGGCAGTGAGGACTTCACTGGTATGCACACACTGGCACATTTTGCTTGCATACCACTAGGACTTGCTTGTCTTACTAAAAATTTCTCTAAAGACACTTGTTTTTCCCTACATTTTAACACTTGTCTGTAGTAAGACATCACATTATCATTTAAAAGGTCAATGCAACGGCCTGCTACAGCTTTATCTGGGTGAGTTTTTTCAACAAAACTTTGCAGTTCTTCCCATACTTCACACATTTTCTTAATCAAGGAGGGACATCCTCTACTGCCTCTACTCACAGCTATTTTCTTAGGTTGAACCTTATCAATGGCTTTCTTGAGACCCATGGTGAGATATATAATAACAAATTGTATAGTCAAATGACCAAAAATCCAACAAAACACTGAAAATCCAGGTGAAGAATTGATGTGGGATAGTCACTGGGCGCGAGACAATGGTAAACTGAGGGGCGGAGGGGCGACGATCGCCGAACCACCACGTGCTAGGTCGGCCTGTACGCGTATCAACAAACTCGCGTTCCGAGACATAATTTCCGAGGAAATCCTGCTCGTCTTCCGAAAAATCCGCATACAGGGACACTCGCATTCCGAGGTACCACTGTATAAGCTTTTGTGTCTGGGGAAGGTGACCCTGTTTAAGTGTTAAGACAAAGAAGTTAATCCTTTTTTTTTTTTATTGGAGGAACCCATTGCTGGCTCCCCATTACTGGGTCACATCAGTCACACGAGTCTTGTTTGGCCTACTGGGGATGAGGGCCAGAGCCTAGCCTCCCTCGCAGAGGTGCAGAGAGGAGGGGGCTATTATCATCACCCTCATCAGGATAACATCCAGGAAGTCAGTGGAGCTTTAAAGGCAACTGTAAGGTTAATAGAAAATGAAGCATAGAAACGGCTAAATGGCTCCATGAATGATTCAGAAAAAATTATTTTAATTCTAAACTAGCTCAAATATGTTAGTACCAAGACCCACCATCAGGAGGCCCAGAGACCCAGCCCACAGCCAGCTCCAATGGTCTGTCCTGTCACATGTGGTTGATGCCATTAGTGTGCTCCTCAGGTCTAACTTACAGCAAGTGCCACTGCTTTCGGCTAAATGCCAGCCATCCTTAGGACATTGTCCTGCAGGGGCCATTTGCTTGGTTTTTTATTTCCTTTGTGAACAGGGTATTTGGTTCACGTGTGTGTGTTTCCTTCCTGGCAATTTACACTTCGAGTTGCATGTGTTCAGGGTTCCTCTCCTGTGTGCTCTTTTAGCATTGCCACTGTACTGACAGATTTCTAGTTCTGGTGTGTTTGGGAGTTTGTTCTTTAGAGGCCTGATCATGGGTGGTGTGCCTCACCGTGGGCAGTGTCTTAATTAGTTATGTGGGGTGCACTAGGGTACACACGCATTGCTTATATGACACGCCACATACACCCTTCATAGCCGGGTTGATGCTGATATGGACTGTGTTTGGTGTCTATTCTTTTGCTGAGCTTCCCTAGTGCCTGGGTATCCTGCTTGACTAGTTACCTCCAGGGCCTGGCAATTTTCCTTCAGGTCTAGAGCGTAGCTCGTTATGGGGTCGACTCTTCTTGTTTGAAAGATGCTCGTTGGTCGTGCTACTGGTTGTTGCTCATTTTCTCTGCCTTTGCTGCAATATTTGCTTTACTGCTATTGGGTCAGTGACACCTATGACCCAGGGCCCTGCATTGTTTGTGCATGCATCTCTATTCACTGTCAATTTGCTTCTCACATGAAACTTGCCAGGTAGCTGCTACTTTATTTGAGTGATTTTCTATATTCGGGGTTTGCATCTAGATGCTCTTTGGATATCCAAGAGCTGGGCCTGCATTGTATCTGGGTTTTAGTGTACTCTGCCCGAATTCCTTCACACTTGATTCCCTCCCCCCTGAGTGTCTGAGAGTCTCACAGTTGGGGCAGGGTTAGCTTGGGGGTTTTGCTTGGCCGTCCCCAGGGGTATTTCGATTCATTTCACAAGCAAAGGCAGTTGCGCTATCTCTTCCTGATAGAGATGCAAATCTTTACACCTGCTCACTACCTTCAGTCCTTCTCCTTGGGATGACACCTTTCTGTCCCAGGCAGTGGGTGTGGAACATGGCTCTGCCTTGGGGCCATCATGGCTGGCTTCAGTGTGCTATTCAGCATTTTCTTGTCATCTTTGGTTGCTCTGGTCATGGGTGTGAACCTTGTTGCCTGCATACGAGCTTTGGCAACCTTAGCTGCATTACTGAACCATTTCCTTAGGGGGAGGGGGGCAGTGGCAGCATTCCACTTGTCTTATGTGTTGTGCTGGCCCAGATTTTCCATTCAGCCATGTCCTTCAGCCTTTTTGGCTTCTCTTACCAAGGGTGCTGTTGCTCCAGTTGTTTTGATTGCTGCTGCCTGTCATCCTGTCAGTCAGTTGTTTCTTTAGGGGTTCTGATGCCCCCATTTTTTGGAGGCAGTCTGGGCTGAACCTTACCTGGTTGATGGGGTTCTGTGAGTTCTTCTACTCCCCAAGCCCGGCCCGAGGGGAGTAACAGACTTGACTTGTGAGAGTTTGGTCCACCAGGCTGTTGCTTGGAGCGGCCCGCAGGCCCACATACCCACCACAGCCCAGTTGGTCCGGCACTCCTTGAAGGAAACAATCTAGTTTCCTCTTGAAGATGTCCACGGTTGTTCCTGTAATATTTCTGATGCTCGCTGGTAGGATGTTGAACAACCATGGGCCTCTGATGTTCATACAGTGTTCTCTGATTGTACCCATGGCACCTCTGCTCTTCACTGGTTCTATTCTGCATTTTCTTCCATGTCGTTCACTCCAGTACGTTGTTATTTTACGGTGCAGATTTGGGACCTGTCCCTCCAGTATTTTCCATGTGTATATTATTTGGTATCTCTCTCGTCTCCTTTCTAGTGAGTACATTTGGAGAGCTTTGAGTCTATCCCAATAATTTAGGTGCTTTATCTCGTCTATGCGTGCTGTATATGTTCTCTGTATTCCCTCAATTTCAGCAATCTCTCCTGCTCTGAAGGGGGAAGTGAGTACTGAGCAGTACTCAAGACAGGACAACACAAGTGATTTGATTAGTGATTGCAAGTGATTACCTGTTGTTGGTCAGGTAGGTCATCAGCAGTGTCAGATTTGCAGGCCCTTGAGCTTATTTTGGTGGTTGCCGCCTCTGCTTGTCATCTCCATTCTGCATCATGGAAGGTTGTCATTGCTTGCTCCTCTTCCTGCAATTTGTGGGTCTTCAGGTCTCCTCCTTGGCCTTTGGTTCCCCCTCCTCTTTTTTGGGTTTGGGGCTGTTGGGTCAGGAGTCCTCTCCTCAGCTGCACACAGTCTATGCAACATAGGTTGGACTGGAGTTTCTTCGAACTGCCCAAATCTCTTAAGTGGGTGTCTCAATTATTAAAAAATCACATACAGTACAATAAACTATGACAACAAAGTACTATTATCAGTTTATTTTAAAATGCTCTCACTGTATGCCAGTACTCAAAAACTCTCACTGTTGCACAGCTACAGATGCCACTGAGTCACCAGTTCTAGTCCTGTACTAATTGTCTGTACTCTGTGTGCAGTGAGGCTAGTTGCTTTATACAGAAACAACAAACCAACCTGTGAAAAAAATAAAGGTACGATAGCACGCTCGGACTTGGTGACTTGCAAATATCTGTTCTGGTACAAATTTGGTCAAATCATCTAAAAACATCCAAGATTTTATTTAAAGCCATGTAGATCATCTAAATCTGAATAGCATTTTCTGACAACCTGACAACTAAATCATCTAGATCTAGATGTAAAACATCCAAATTGCTAACGCTGACCTGTAGGGTGAATACGACCCAGTCCTGATCTAATCGTGCGTGACTGTGGATCACTGAAGACATTCAAGAGCTGCCCCACACTGCAACATTTTCATCTTTCTTGTAACACTATCCCACAGACTCCCCAAACCCAGCACTGGCATTTGTGATTGCTGACACACACACCCCTCTACTCCAACTCACTCCCTTGTGCACACTTTTTCAAGGGGGAGGGGCTTATGCCTGACCCCCCATCCTCATCTAACACCCCCACTTTTACTTCTGTTCACAACTTCAACCAGTTACTTGCTTGCTTGCACTCTTCCCCTACCTGAACTCGGTCCCTTACCCTCCTTACTTCCTCATGCATTCCTCACACACATCTTGTTACCTAGTAGTTTATGTTCACTGCCCCAGTACAGCTTCCTACAAATTTGGACCTTTGGTTAAGCTGTATTCCCTTCCTACTACATGCACCTGGAATTTGTTCACATCACTTATGCATGCACAGCATCTCTCAACTGTGCTTACTTACATGAACACCATAACAATGTTCATTTACGCTTCTACTTTGTGTTACATAATTTTATTTATAGTTAAATAAAAAAAGACCCGCATTCTGTGTTTTGCTTGACCTCAGAAATACCCATCAGTGTTTACCACTTATGTTTGCTAAAGATAAGCTGGTTAGGTCATTTAATACAAAAATTATAAACAAAACTATTATTTCCTGAACTGAACTGGTCAGTTACTCCATAAAGCATTAAGGTGTTATGGAAAAGATTGATGCTGGAGTTTATTATAATTATTAACTCCAATATCAAACTTACCAACATTGTCAGAAATATTTGACAGCATAGTCCTGTCCATTGGAATGACAGGACCTTGCTTGAAGGAGCAACTATCCATTCAACCACTTGGTTTGTCAGTACACTACAGGGATAGCCTCGCTTCATGTAGAGGGCATTCAATCCTCAAGTATCCATGTGGTTGTGCACTGTTCCATCCCTCCATCTTATAGATAAGAACATAAGAATCAAAGAAACTGCAGGATGTCTATTGGCCCATATGTGGCTGCTCCTATTTATATCCACCCCAAACACATTCATATACAGTATACATATGAATGTCTAACCTACACTTGAAACAATCAAGGGATGTCCATTATGTTACCCGGTAATTTGTTCCACAAATCTACAACCCTATTACTACACCAATATTTACCAATGTGTTACATAAAGACCTGGGTAAATCCAAACTTAATCTTGTCCTCCTTTCCATTCCAAATTATATAGTCATTCTGGTTGTGCTTTATCCTGAAAATATCCTCCCTTTCATTTAGTTCAGAAAATAGTTTTATGTTTATAATTTTTTTAATTAATTGATATTGGTTTATAATTGTTAAATTCAATGTGAGCTGCAATTTGTTCTGTAGTTACTCTGACATTTATCAGAATACTGGTATTAGGGAACACTCAGCATTCTAGTAATTTCTTGTAATGTTATGTCAGTTAACATAACTGTGTGACTGTGACTACATGTGACTGTGCTAAATCACCTCACAAAGCTCTTATAGGTTTAGTATTATCACTTAGTAGAGTTCACAGGGGTTGTCTGAATTAGTTCCATGTGGTACCTATTAATCTTGTTTAAATTACCAATCAAGCTGTCAATGTAATCAATCAGAGCTTTAATATACTTACTAGTCTCTCTCATCTCATTTTTTTCTTGCAATGTATCTGTTATCATTTTATTAATTCTGCTAGAATTTACCTACTTAAAATTATCTGTTAGATTAAGGACCTGCCCGACACGCTGCGCGTACTAGTGGCTTTGCAAGATTGTAAATACTATGCTATGTATTCTCACAAACCCAATGTACCTTCTTGTATATAAATAAATAAATAAAGTAGATTATACAAATAACACCTAAAGAACCTGCTGGGAAATGATATACTGTATACAAAAATTGGGATAGTTGCCTGTGAGATGGATATGCAATACATGAAGTTGGTTTGTGATGTTTGGATCTAATATGCAACTAATTGTTCCCATTGAAGATTTACCTGATTTTTACCAGAGGGCCACTAACATTAGTGCCCTCGACAAGGACAGGAAGCCGGCTGCCTGTTAAAGGGGCCACTCCATTTGCCTTGATGATCCTTTCTAGGTGGATTTTAAAATCAAACAGTTTTGGCATTTGCAGCTTTGGCGAGTAGGCAGTTCCATGGGTTTATAACCCTGTGGGTGAAAAAGCATCTCCTGTTCAATTGTAGCACTAGCTCTCTACATATGTAAGTTACTTAATTTAAAAACTGTACTTGTGGTCGGTCTCGAGTCCATTGTTGATGTGACGATGTGCCTTGAATTTTGTAACTACTGTAGTTCATCAAGATTGTAACTTGTTTAGCTAAATAAATTGTGGGTTTTGTCCCTGAGACTATTATGTGCCTCTGTAACCCTTTCCACTGCTGCCCACAAGATGGGTATGGGGTGCATAATAAATGAACTAGTACCTGTTCCTAGTCCTACATTGAGGTTTGTTTGCTCAACCGTTGCTCCTTGTTTGTATTACATCTGACCTTTTGAAGAAATTGTTAGGATCAACATCCTCTAATTTGCTTAATATTTTAAAGGTTTCAATGAGAACCTCCCTGTCATGCCTTGTTTGCTATGTTGTTAGCCCTGGGCCCTCAACCGTTCCTGATACGAGAGATGACTTTTTTTTTTTTAAATATATACAAGAGTTGTTACATTCTTGTAACTCTTGGCTCTTGGCTTGGCTCTAGAATTACTTTTGTTGCCCAGTGTTGCTCTTTCTCCAAGTGATGTCTCCATTCTTGGATACAGTAATCCAAATAATACATTACAGCAGATNGCTACCCTTCCTTAAGCAATCACAGGAGATGCCCCTGCACTGACAGGGGCATTTATTTGCATGCCACTGATAGGGTTACTTCTGGATTTACCTGAATTTACTTGTGGGCCACTATCTCTCTAGTGGCCTCAACGAGAGCTTAAAGTTGATGACCTGTCAAAGGTTCCCTCATATCTCCTGATGATTTTCATCAAGCTGGATTTTTAAATTCAGCGGTGTTTTGGTATTTATGGCTTTGGCAGGTATGCAGTTCCATGGGTTTATAATGCTATGGGTGAAAAAGCATCTCCTGTTTTCTGTCCTACATTGTGGCTTGTTGAGCTTCAAACCATTGGTCCTTGTTTGTGTTACATCTGACCTTTTAAAGAAGCTGTCTGGATCAATATCCTCCAAATTGTTAAGCATTTTAAAAGTTTTGATGAGATCAGCTTTGTCATGTCTGGTTTATGTTTGGTCATGCTGTTAGCCCTGTGGCCCTCAACCATTCCTGGTATGAGACTCAACTTAGTTCTGGAATGATTTCTCATGCACAGTGTTGAATTTTCTTCAAAGTAGATATGTCTTTCTGAAGGTGAGGTTTCCTTGATTGGATACAATAATCCAAGTGGGGTAATTATCTAAGTGTAGTTACAGGATGAGAGCTATGCTCGTGGTGTCTTCAAAAAGTGTTCCAGCACCCTTTGTCATATAATGCTTTGAAACTACTGACAGTTTTGGCCTCCACTTCCTTCTCATTTAACTTGTTCCAATCATCTGCCACTCTCTTTGCAAAAGTGAATTTTTTAATATTTTGGGGGGCCGCATTGTTCAGTTAACTTAACTCTATGACCTCTTATTCTTGAAGTTCCAGGTTTGAGGAATTCTTCTTTATCTATTTTGTTGATTTTCCATTATTATTTTGTACGTACTGACCATATCACATCTTTATCTTCTATCTTCTAGCTTGTGTATGTTTAATGCCGCTCCTCATGGCTTTTGTCTTTCAGTTCCAGAGGTCATTTAGTTGCATGTCTTTGCACCTTTTCCAGTTTGTTGATGTACTTCTTAAACTATGAGCACCATACAACCGCTGCATATTCCAACTTTGGTCTCACAAAGATCATGAACAATTTCTTTAGTATTTCACCATCCATGAACAGCAATTCTGAAATTGGAAAGCATAGTATATGCTCCTCACACAATGTTCTTTATGTAGTCTTCAGGTAACAGTTTTCTATCTAGAACCACCCATAGATCCCTTTCTTTATCAGTTTTTTAAAAGCTTTTTCACATAATTTGGAGGTTGTGTGTGTGGCCTATTTTCTCCTATTTCAGATAAATGCAGTCAATCCAACCATCTCTTTCCTGTAAAATCTCTACAGCTCTATCATAGAAAATAAGTTGATTTACTACAAATGATCTTCCAGATCAAAAACCATATTGTCTGTCTGTTATTATGTCATTTCTCCCCAGGTGTTCTACTCATTTGGTTTTAATACTTTTACAATATTTAGACTACTACACTTGTCAACCACACAGGTCTATAATTAAGAGGGGTCTTCCCTGCTACGTTCAATAAATCCCTGAACTATATGTTTTACTGATCTCTATCCCTGTCCATGGAGGACAGAAGAAAATGTATGTATGCTGGTTAGCATTGTAAATGTGTGGCCACGTTTGTGGTAGAAAACCTGGTTGGTTGATACCTGGTTGATGGGGTTCTGGGAGTTCTTCTACTCCCCAAGCCCGGCCCGAGGCCAGGCTTGACTTGTGAGAGTTTGGTCCACTAGGCTGTTGCTTGGAGCGACCCGCAGGCCCACATACCCACCACAGCCCGGCTGGTCCGGAACTCCTTGGAGGAATAAATCTAGTTTCCTCTTGAAGATGTCCACGGTTGTTCCGGCAATATTTCTTATGCTTGCTGGGAGGGTGTTGAACAACCGCGGACCTCTGATGTTTATACAGTGTTCTCTGATTGTGCCTATGGCACCCCTGCTCTTCACTGGTTCTATTCTGCATTTTCTTCCATATCGTTCACTCCAGTACGTTGTTATTTTACTGTGTAGATTTGGGACCTGGCCCTCCAGTATCTTCCAGGTGTATATTATTTGATATCTCTCTCATCTTCTTTCTAGTGAGTACATTTGGAGAGCTTTGAGACGATCCCAATAATTTAGGTGCTTTATCGCGTCTATACATGCTGTATATGTTCGCTGTATTCCCTCTATTTCGGCAATCTCTCCTGCTCTGAAGGGGGAAGTGAGTACTGAACAGTACTCAAGACGGGACAGCACAAGTGACTTGAAGAGTACAACCATTGTGATGGGATCCCTGGATTTGAAAGTTCTCGTAATCCATCCTATCATTTTTCTGGCTGTCGCAATATTTGCTTGGTTATGCTCCCTAAACGTTAGGTCGTCAGACATCATTATTCCCAAATCCTTTACATGCTGTTTTCCTACTATGGGCACATTTGATTGTGTTTTGTACCCTGTATTATGTTTAAGGTCCTCATTTTTACCGTACCTGAGTACCTGGAATTTATCACTGTTAAACATCATATTATTTTCTGATGCCCAGTCGAAAACTTTATTGATATCAGCTTGAAGTTTTTCAATGTCTTCAGCCGAGGTAATTTTCATACTGATTTTTGTGTCATCTGCAAAGGATGATACGAAGCTGTGACTTGTATTTTGTCTATATCTGATATGAGAATAAGGAAAAGCAGCGGTGCAAGGACTGTACCCTGAGGTACAGAGCTTTTAACTGCACTTGGACTAGATTTTATATGGTTGACCGTTACTCGCTGAGTCCTGTTTGACAGAAAACTGAGTATCCAGCGTCCTACTTTACCGGTTATTCCCATTGACTTCATTTTGTGTGCTATCACGCCATGGTCACATTTATCGAAAGCCTTTGCGAAGTCCGTGTATATCACATCAGCATTCTGTTTTTCTTCTAATGCCTCAGTGACTTTATCGTAGTGCTCAAGTAGCTGTGAGAGGCACGATCTTCCCGCTCGAAATCCATGTTGGCCTGGGTTGTGAAGGTCATTGGTCTCCATGAAATTGGTGACCTGACTCCTAATCACTCTCTCAAATACTTTTATTATGTGCGATGTTAGTGCAACTGGTCTATAATTCTTTGCCAATGCTTTGCTCCCTCCCTTGTGTAGAGGGGCTATGTCTGCTACTTTAAGTGCATCTGGTATCTCCCCCGTGTCCAAGCTCTTCCTCCACACTATACTGAGTGCCTGTGCTACCGGCACTTTGCATTTCTTTATAAATATTGAATTCCATGAGTCTGGACCTGGGGCCGAGTGCATGGGCATGTTTTCAATTTCTCTTTCAAAATTTAGTGCGCTCGTGTTGATATCAGTTATATTTACAGGGGTTTGGATATCCCGCATAAAGAAATTGTCTGGATCTTCTACTTTCATGTTGTTTATTGGAGTGCTAAACATTTATTGGAGTGCTAAACAAACATAAAACTAAAATAATAATAAAAAAAAAACTTTTGTAGATTGGAACTATGTTAGCCTTTTTTCATATATCTGCCAAGACTTCTGTACACAGAGAATGAAAAAATCAATTGAAGTAAAATGCTGAGCTCAGGTGTGCATTTTCTCTTTTGTTCTGCTCATAATTAAGGGTTTGTTAATATTGGAGCCATCAGCTTCAGTGGTGGTGCCACCTGGTTGTGAGCAGTCGTAACCAGCAGTAGGAGTGGGGGTGACCTAACCTATCAATTGTTTACTAGGGTGGATTGTTTACTAGGTTGTTTGCTTTGTTGTTTTGTTTTTATAACAGTACTCTCTTTTGACCTTGCTGTTGTCTACTTTGCTTTGCTTCTTTCTAGGGCTTGGTTTCTTGGTGCTGGTGATCGTGTATTCTCTGCTCTCTGTGCCTCTTTGAGGGGGCCAAGTTTTGGTCTCTGATCCCTGGTAGGATTTTAATAATTTGCAAGTGACTGATATATCTTGATTTGAAGCTATCTCATTATGGCTAGCAACAAGGAACCACCAAGAAAGAAGCATTTCATTACATTCAATGTTGTTTTTTTTCTTTCATAAATGAAAAATATTCTAAATTTTTGTAAGCTACTGTAGGTCAATTATAAATTTACAACTGTCTATGAATAAAGTTACAGATTGACTGATTGACTTATTCCACCAATTACACACCAATATAAATTTACAAAGTGAGAAGTAAACTTAATACTGTACCTTTTTTGGTCTTCCAGGTCTCCGGCCTGTGGAGGATATGACGTATGTTCCTCTGGGACGTCCACGACCTCTTTTTTTACGACGCCCACGACGAGGAATAATTGGTAAGGTGCAATTTAACTCTGGTAATACAAATTCCTCAACCTCTGGTGGTCCTTTCACCAAAACAGCTGATGCTGGTGATCCACCAGGTAAAGTCATATCTACCAAAATGCCTTCACTTCCTGAATCCTCCAACTTAATGCTGCAGCCATCCAGGTGATGATCTGCAGAGGTCTCGGCAAGCAATATTGAATCACCTGTGACTTCCTTCTTCAGCATTGAAATAGTTTTAGCAAATTGTTCATTATCGTCTCTTACATCTATTCTAGATAAAGGTAGTGTTCTGCCACGTCCTCCCCCTCTGCCTCTTCTTCCATAGCGTTGATGGGGTCGTACTGGCACTGGAATCTTTCGGGTTCGAGGACTTTTTGACCCATAAAAATCAGAGTCACCAGATCCTTTGACACTTACAATTAAAGACTTGCTTTCTTTAAGCTTCTTCAAGTCTTCGGGACGTGGCAGGACAGTGACCATTCGGTTTCCAATCCTCTGAAGAACACCTTGTGCAGATATAGCCAGTGGACCAGTCCCAATGAACTTTCGAGGTTGTTGATTATAATTCTGCTTTCCTGACATGTAACTACTTGTTTTTAGGACAACAGGCTTTGAACTTGAATTATGAGACTTGGATGTTGCAATTGGAACATGAATGTGTTGAGTGGTTGGTATTCCATTATGATCCCTGTGAATAGTAGACTGAGAAGTCATGACACTAAATGTGCCACTAGCCGTAGTAGGTATAGTTGAAGATTGAAGTACTGAAAGAACTTGACTGTGTGTAACATCTGCACCACTAACGGAAGTCATATTATTTGAGTCAACTGTAGATGTTAATGTAATTGAATCTCCACTAGTTTCTCCTACTAGTGGTAACTGAAGATGGCTAAGCCCCTGTAATATGGACACCCCAGCACTGTCATTCAGAAATGAGAGTGGCAGTGTTATGGTGTGTGCTGACCCAGACTGATCACTTGCAGGTATCTGAATCAGTTGCTCACCTAAGATAGCTGAAGCTGACCCATCACCAGTATCCTCTGCAGCCGTAAGATATGTGATGGCTTGTGTCCCCTCGCTACTGGTCATGGTGACAGTTGAATGGCCATGTTCATGGTCTAACAGGGCCAGCTGTTCCCCAGTATCATCTGCAGTCACTACAGTGATTGGTCCTTCTCCTGAGAAATCTTGTTGGAGCACCATATCTGTTTCCTCTTGATCTAACGACAGCTCACCATGCACTCCAGGAAGGTCAACAAAGTTGACCAAACTTCCATCTGGTGTTCTGATCAAGGGCAGTGCAGACTGAGGATACACAACAGTGACTGCATTTCCAGACTCATCTGTTGTTACATAATGCACTTCATTTTGTAGGGCAGTATGACTTATAGTGTGTCTGCCATTATGTGTCATCATGGAGGTAATCTTGAGGGGGTCATTATCGCTGTCCATTTCATCCTCATCATCATTATCGCCAGCCTCCACCAGATGATGAGCTGTAACTCCATGAACACCTTCAAATAATAATCAACATTTTATTAGAGTAAAATAGAAAACACAGATGTTCACACAAAATAAAATGTGCACTAAATTTATTTAGGCCTACCTTTCCTAGGACACTGCTACACCTGTCCAGGAGACCCCCTCAGTAACTCCCAGAGCTAGGTACTGGTCCAGACATGAAGCATCAGGCCTATAAGACCCACCCTCTTGCCTAGCATAAACTAGGACCAGAATCTGGGTCTCTCTATATGATAAAGGGACCTTGAGAAGCAGAGATCAACCAAACTGAGAAACAAAAACATAACGCATAAACTCGACAAAAATCAGCGTTGAATGTAATGAAACAAAATTTTCTGGATGAGACCCAAAGACTTCCCAGAGCTATCCAGGCTGATATGGATATATTAGATTTCTAGCATTAGTCAATGTGTATGAGTTCTAGGCCTACCGGGGACCACGAGCCAGAATCTGGCCCCTTCAGAGAGGCATGAGGAGGAGCAATGACCTATAGAAACCCCCGTGTGGTTAGACGCATTCTGTGTCTGCCATCGATCGGGTCAGGCACCTAGAAAGGTAAGCGCCCCAAAACAAACCCCTATTCTGGTAAAAAACATTGCTAAAAAGAGCTGAACGAGTGGACAGAACTCTCCAAATGAAAACAAGTAAACCAGCATGACATCACCACATTGCTGAGCCACTGTCTGCGCAACCGCCCCCACCCGGGAGGGGAAAGGCGGAAGCCCAGACCTTCACACCAGCTATCCACCCTTCAATTCTTAAGGCTGGATGTCAAAAATGCGAAAAACTGCCGACCGGAGGGAGGGAGGGTTGCCAGGGAGTCTCCAGGTCTCACCCAGAAAATGGCATTTCATTACATTCAACGTTGATTTTCTGAAGGGAGCCCCATCGGTTCCCTGGAGCTAACTACCCAAAGACAAAAACAAAAATGGGGACTTATCCGGGAGGCGGTCGGCCCTCGCTCCTCAACTCGAAGTCGAAACAACTGGCTGCAACCTATGACCCAATGCAACACAGGCCCTACGAGGCCCAGGAACATTGACAAGATGGAAAGCAGCCAGGACCCTGTTCGACCTCCAAAAACCCCATACCAGAATGTCAACCCAAAACATATTACCGAAGACGGCAGCCAAACCAGCAAACTTACAAATGTCGTGGGCACAAGGATAGATCGCTGGCTGGCTAGACCTGATAACCCTGCGGACGACCTAAGAGACCCGCTCTCTGGAACAGGGAAGGAGGGAAACTGGGTCAACCCAAAGCACATCCATGGCCACTGAAGCCTTGGCGTGCAGATAACGGCAAAAACCCGCAACCGGACACAACACATGATGCACCGACAGGTGCATCACAGGTAGATCAGCACGGCAAAGTTCAGACTCCCGCACAGCTGCTCAAACAACTGACGAGTGACCCGGGTGCCCTCCAAACACAGCCGAAGGCTTGACTGCAGCTGCAGCAACACTGTTGGAGGGAGAGACAAGAAAGCGGCCCGAGAGTCCCAAACAAGACCCAGCCAAGTCCAAACCTGAGAGGGAACCTAAAGGGACTTCCTCCAGTTCACCAAGAACCCAAACCCGGCGAGCTGGGAAAGAACCAAATCCCTGGCAAGGGATTTGCCAGGGACTGGCTGGAAACCCAGACCAGCCAGTCGTTGAGGTAAGCCAGAACCCAAACCCCTAACAGACGCAAACACGTCACCACGACCTGAGCAAGGCGTGTTAAAATGTGAGGCGCCAGATTCAAGCTGAATGGAAGGCAATGACAGTGGTAAGCTTGCCACCCCACGACAAAACCGAGCCAGTTCCTGAACCCCAGATGAATTGGGACATGCCAATACACATACCAGAGGTCCAGGGACACCATCCAAGTGCCCGGCTCCAAAAGCAGCCAGACCTGGGACAGAGTCATCATCCGAAAGGAGGGGCAAATGACCCAGGGGTTCAGATGGACAAGTCCAGAATGAACCTCAGATCTACACAGTCCCATTTCAGAACTGGAAACAGGTGGGAAACCCACCTGGGGGATGCCATCGTTTTGACCATGCCCAAGCGTACCCACTCCAGGATAACCCGACAGAGCTCGGGAAAAGAGGCCTGCCCTGCCAGCCCCAAACCCCCCCAAAGGAGGAGCCACCCGAAACCACAGCAGGCCGGAGGAAACGACCCGAAACGCCTATGAATTGTGGGACCAAGCAAGAGCAAAGAGCGCAAGCCTCCCCCCATCACCCCGTTGATGGGGAAACCACAAAAAGTTGGGCGAGCTCTCGCAAACCTTGTGAGAGTTCGCCCAACTCTCAGAGTGAACATGGCTCCTCAGCAGGGGCCGGCACCGAAACTCGCACTACTGGCTTACGATGACTGAAGGAACCCCAAGTCCTGGCACGACCCTTCCAGGCAGGAATCCCCCCCCCCCAAGATAACCAACAGGTGAGGCAACTAGACAAAGCTGCCTGCAAAAAACCAGCGTTGAATGTAATGAAACGCCATTTTCTGGGTGAGCCCCGGAGGCTCCCTGGAGCTTATCGGGCTAATGTATGTTATGTTAGACCGGGACACTAGCTATGGAGTTCAGACCTACCAGGGACCAGCGCCAGAACCTGGCCCCTTCAGAGAGGTTTCAGGGAGCAATGGCCCTGGAAAACCCCATATGGTTGGGGGTTTTCCTTATCTGCCATCGACCGGGGTTAGGCACCCAGAAAGGTAGGCGTAACAAAACAAACCCCACATGGTAGAAAACTACAACAAACCGAACAGAGAGGTAGAAAAACTCCCTACAATCACAAGGAAAACAATCAAACAATCACTTTACTGCCGCGCCGGTTGTCCGCGCAGCCCTCCCCTCCCCGGGAGGGGGAGGGGGGGGCCCCGGACCTCACCGCGCCGGCTGCCGTCAGTTCGGAAACTAGGCTTCAACCAACGCGAAAAATCCGCCGACCGGACGGGAGGGAGGGTAGCCAGGGAGCCTCCGGGGCTCACCCAGAAAATGGCGTTTCATTACATTCAACGCTGGTTTTCTGTGGGGAGCCCCTACGGCTCCCTGGAGCTAATTACCCAAAGAGAAGGAAAAAGGGGACGTACCCGGGAGGCGGCGGCCACAAAATCCTCAACGCGAAGTAGAGACAACTGGCTGCAACCTGCGACCCAAAGCAACACAAGAACGCCGAGGAGCACGGACGTTCACCAAATAACGGGCGGCCAGGACCCTGTTCGAATCCAAAAACCACACGCCCGAATATGTGCCCAAGACATATTACCAACACAGCAGCCAAAGCCGCAAACTTCCTAACGGCATGGGCACGAGGATAGACCGCAGGCTGGCTAGATTTAATAACCCTGCAGACAACCTGGGAGACCCGAACCCTGGAACAGGGAACGAGGGAAACTGGATCAACCCAAAGTGCATCCCCAGCCATACCGGCCGAAGCGCGCAAGCAACGGCGAAGTGCCGCAACTGGACAACACATGATGCACCCCCGGCCGAACCAACCAAGCATCAATGACCCACGGACCCCTCCGGAAAGCAGCCGTCTCGTTCTTCGCCAGAAAAGAAGGCGAAGGCTGCAAACGGACAAACCTACCCCCAGGACCAAAAGAGCAGAAACCCCTGCGCCGGAGGAGGGCATGAAGCTCCCCTACCCGGCCCCCAGAGGCCAACGCCAACAAAAACAAAGCCTGGGAAAAATAATCAGGAACCGAAGGGGCCACCACAAACCGAGGAGAGGAAAGATAGAAGAGCACCCGGTCCAAGGACCAGGACGGCTCAGGAGGCGCATGAGCAGGCCGGAGGTGAAACATAGCACAGGAAAGCTTACTAAACGGGGCGGATGTAACGTCGACCCCGAAAGCTAGCCCGAGCAGCTCCGCCAGCGCCGCACGAGACGAGGCGACAGTATCAGGCATCAATCGACCGTCCTGAACAAGCCAAGAAAGAAAGGACAAAACCTGATCCGAAAGAAAGACAACCTACAAAGAGCCAGAAAATGGCGAAAAGAACGCCAGGAATCCATACTGTCGCCGAAACGAAGCTCTCAGGTGGGACACCATCAACGAAGCCACCTGATCACCATAGAATTGGTGATACACCCGCGTCAAAAACCCCAGACGCGAAGAGCAGAGGAGGTCGAACCAGCCCCGTACCAGAGCGGACCGACCTGCTGAAAGAGGCGGAGCCGCGGTAAACGTCCCGGGTTCGGGCACCGAGTCAACAGCACCGGAAACCAAAGCCGGGCCGGCCACCAATGGGCACAAGGAGTACTCTCCCTGGGAATGTCTCCAAATGAACCAGAACCCGAAGCAACAGCTGGACGGAGGGAAGAGGTACAGGGAACCCCTTTAGACCAGTCCCGCCGAAAGGCATCCACCGCGAACGCTGCGCAGTCGGGGAAGGCGTCACATCGGGAGACGCCGAGACCACACCGACGCGAAGAGGTCCACATCTGGGAGACCGTAGTCTGGCAGATCCAACGAACGAGTCGTCGTCGACCGTCCACCCCGTGGAGAGGGGAGCGAGACAGACCGTCCGCCAGAACGTTGGACACTCCCCGGACGTGAACCACACGGAGAGCCAAACCCCGGGATCCAGCAGACGAGCCACTCGCAGGGACCAATCCCAAGAGCTAAGGACTGAAGAGAACCCCCGCGGTTCAGGCAAGGAACCACTGGAGTACAGTCCAAACGGAGGTAAAGGGCGATCCCCGAGCGACCCGAATCCTCCGAAGCGCGAACCAGACAGCTGCGAACTCCCGAACCGTGCTGTGAGCCCGATGGAAGGACGAACCCCACCGTCCCTGGCCTGCCTGGTGAGCACTGGTCACAAAGCCCCAGCCAAGAGACGACGCGTCCGTGAACACAACGAGCGAGGGCTCGGGAAGGTGCCAAGGCACCGACCCTGAAAAACCCCGAAGAGGAAGCCGGTGACGCAGCAACCGACAAAAGACCCCCGGAGGGAGAACCCAACGATCGCGAGAGAGGCGGAAAGGAAATCCCCGAAGGAACCAAAACAGACGCCGCAGCCAAACCCGACCCGGCGGGTAGACTAGCACGGCGAAGTTCAGACTCCCGCACAACCGCTCAAGCAACCGCTGAGCAACCCGAGACCGTCTCATGCACCGCCGAAGGCGGGACCACAGCTGCAGGAACACGTCTGGAGGGAAAGAATGAGTGGCCCAATAGCCCTAAACAAGGACCAGGCCCGAACCCGGGATGGAAACATATGGAAAAACCTCCGATCACCAGGACACCAAACCCGGCGATCTGGAAGGAACCACACCCTGGCGAGCAGACATGCGGACTGACTGGGAGCCCACACCAGCCAGACGTCGAGGTAGGCCATACACCGAATCTCAGACACAGACAGGGAACCAAGATCCGGGAAAGATGCAAAAATTTCAAAGTGCTCAGCACAAAATAGGGCAGGCAACAAAAGCAGCCAGCCGGAAGCCCCACCACCAACCGTGCCAGACCCAGAAAAACCTGGGAGGAACGCGCCAAGAGGTGACCTGGAGGTCCAGGGCCACCATCCAGGCACCCGGCCCCCAACAGAAGCCGGACCCAGAAGGAAGGGACGGACCGACCACGTCCAACGTACCCACGAAGATGACACGACGAAACGCAGGGGAAGAAGCCCCCCCGCCAGCTCTGAACCCCCAAAAGGGGAGAAGCCGTCACCGATGCCACCAGAGGCCGGAAGACGACGCAAAGCGCCCAACAGCGGACCATGCGAGAGGCAATAGAGCAAGCTGCTCCCCCAGCACCCCGCCAACAGAGAAAAAAAAAAAAAATAAAATATATAAATAAAAGTACACATACACATTATGCATATACATATACCAACAAGATATGACATGTATACAAATGCATGCCACACACACACAGCGTACACATGCACAAGCATACACCCAGGCATTAGGAAGCAATGTGGCGGAGGCTGACTCCCTACACAGGTTATAGTGTAGGGATGATAGAGCCCAACAGGCTCAGGAACCTGTACACTGTCGAACGACGGTTGAGAGGTGGGACCAAAGAGCTAAAGCTCAACCCCCGCAAGCACAACGAGGCGAGTACATACAATGTAAATGTAAAGTACAAGTTGCCGACCAGTGGGCAGAGCACCACACCGGCTAGGCAAAGAAGGCACTAAACTGCATCAAAAGGCCCACCTCGACAGCAAAACCCCAAAGGCCCAGCACAACAACATGTGCCTAGACCCAAAAAGAGCAGTCTGCAAGCCAGGAAGACCCGGAACCCCAGAAGGCAGAACCAGGTCACATGAGGAAACAAAGCCCCCTGAACCCACAAAAAGGGGCCCAAGAGGAAGAAACCTCTGGAACGAAACCAAAGAACCCAAAGGAACCCAGAATCGAACCAGGGGGAAGCCAAACCACCACAATTGCCGGCGGAGAACACCACAAAAGGCAAGCGCAGCCCCCTACAGAACCCTCTGGGAAACAGTCAGAACAGACCGAAAACCGAGGGACAAGGTGTGGGAGCAAGCCTAACAGCCAGAAACACTGAGCCCAAACCCATGGGCCAGAAGCCCGGTGGAAATAAACACCCAAAGGAACAATAACGGGCAGAAAAAACCAGAAAAGCAAAAAAAAAAAAAAAAACGGCAACAGAAGAAAACCCCTGAAAAAAGGGTGAAAAACTCACCCCAGACGCTCGCTCGCACACCCAGGCGTATGTAAACAAACCGCAACGCCGCCCTGGTGGCCACGCCGGGAAACAGGCAGACGAAAATGGCCGCCAGCAGGGCTGTGCTGGACGCTAAGAGACAAAAACACGCCAGCAAAAGTGGGAAGCAAGCAGACTGGATGGGCTAAAAACTCCGCCCAAAAGCAGAAAAACCCGGCAGGGGCAAACCGCCCAGAACTGCTAGCAGGCATCCCCACAGCCCCGGGAACCAGCAACAGAGGCCCCGGGCAGAGCCGTCCTCCAAGCCCTCCGCCCTTAAAGAAAAGAAAGAGTCCATGGGAAAGGCAGCAAGAAACGGGCCGCTGGTAAGCCCCAGAAGCCTTGGCTGGAGGAACAGGCTCTAAAACCTCCGTCCCCAACCCGAATGGGCAGCCCCCGAAAACCGCCCGAGCCTCTGCCCCAACTAAACCCCGCCCCGACCCCGAAACCCGCAGACAGTCCGGAACCGGGAACAGGGAGGGAGGAGGGCGAACAGCACCGAACCAAAACGGGGCGGCCTCGGGGCATCCGAGTGGGAAACCAACCTAGCATGTTGCAGCAACCTAACCTAGCTTGCAACACGGATGGCCTGTACTCTGAATAGCAATAACATCAGGAGTACTGGAGAACAAGCAGAGAAACTCTCTCGCAAGACTCCGGGTCAAGGTGTCAGGGACCCAACAGGCAGCATGACGGAGGTAAATGGCGACTGTCACCTAGAGACAAAGGCACAGCAACCAACGATCCCGTACAAGACGGGTTGGTACCCGGAAGACACATGCAATGGTCTCCCGAGCCAGACAGGGGTTTCCAGGGCCCGTAGGTTAGCAACTACGGGAAGCCCGGGCAAGGTGTTGCTAACCGGTTAAGAAACCCGAAAACAAGGGTAAAGATTAATACTGAAACCCCCGGGACGTGTACAAGCACGGGGGCCTAGCAGAGGGCTGCCAAACACTACTAGTGGAACTATAGCCACACTATGCAGACCCCCACCAGGCAAGAAAATAAAAACAAAAGAAAAAACCCCCAAAAGTAAACCGTCCCCAGAGGCAACAGGAACCGGCCGCCGCGTAGGTGGCAGGCAGTGCAACACCTTGGCGCCCTAACCAGCACAACACCAACTCCCTACCCAAGGCCAAAACAAGGGCCCAAGCCCCAGCTGGCCCCAAGGGCGAGGCAAATGCCGAGCAGCAAGAACCCCTACGGGAGCGGTTCCCGAACGCCCCAGAGAAGATAACCTGACACGCAAGGGCAGTACTCACAGGGCGCCTAGGGAAGGGAACCCCTAGACTCATGCAGCCCCGGCACTGATGAAATACTCCTGGCCACCGCAAACCACAAAACAGCAGAGAACGCCACACGAGGCAAACACCGCCAAGGAATTGAGGCCAGAGAAGCGTGTATCCCGGTTGACACTACTTACGAACTGAGGCAGCCGGCGCGGTGAGGTCCGGGGGCCCCCCCCTCCCCCTCCCGGGGAGGGAGGGCTGCGCGGACAACCGGCGCGGCAGTAAAAGTAGTGATTGTTTGATTGTTTCTCCTTGTTGAGTGGAGGGAGTTTTTCTACCTCTCGTTCGGTTNATTTGGGAATAATGATGTCCGACGACCTAACGTTTAGGGAGCATAACCAAGCAAGTATTTTGTCAGCCAGAAAATGATAAAATGGATTACGAGAACCTTCAAGTCCAGAGATCCCATCACAATGGTAGTACTCTTCAATTACTTGTATTGTCCCGTCTTGAGTACTGCTCAGTACTCACTTCCCCTTCAGAGCAGGAGAGATTGCTGAAATTGAGGAAATACAGAGAACATATACGGCCACATAGACTAGATAAAGCACCTAAATTATTGGGATCATCTCAAAGCTCTCTAATGTACTTCCTAGAAAGGAGACGAGAGATACAAATAATATACACATGAAAAATACTGGAGGGACAGGTCCAAATCTGCACAGTAAATAACAACGTACTGGAGTGAACGACATGGAAGAAAATGCAGAATAGAACCATGAAGAGCAGAGGTGCCATGGGCACAATCAGAGAAACACTGTATGAACATCAGAGGTCCACGGTTGTTCAATGTCCTACCAGCGAGCATCAGAAATATTACAGGAACAACCGTGGACATCTTCAAGAGGAAACTAGATTGTTTCCTTCAAGGAGTGCCGGACCAACCGGGCTGTGGTGGGTATGTGGGCCTGCGGACCGCTCCAAGCAACAGCCTGGTGGACCAAACTCTCAAGTCAAGTCTGGCATCGGGCCGGTCTTGGGGAGTAGAAGGACTCCCAGAACCCCATCAACCAGGTATCAACCAGGTATCAAATTGTTCACAATCTAAAGGTGCGCATTTTAACGCTAGTCCCATAATAATAGTACAATAAATGGAATTTTAACAAATATTTTAAAATTTGGACCACAAAAGTATTTCTAATCTTTCAAGTGTTCTGACCTCAATTGTCAGGCTACATCATCATTATTGTATCAAATTGTGCACAATCAAAAGGTGCTCATTTTGAAACCACTTCCAGACTGATCGGATCAAATATAAAATTTTAACAAATATTTTAAAATGATGGACACAAGCACGAGTCCACCACTCGGTATCGGGAGAAAAATTATGGGCTCAAGTACGAGTCCACAGAGTGCGATAACTGTTAAATTAATATTTTTAGAATTTTAACAATTACTAAAGTTGACATTGTCTTTATGATATGATACTGAATAAATGAAAATGAGCCTGCCATTTTATTGTGGTACAGCATACTGTATAATGCATAGTTATAATGATCAACATTTGGCAACATTATTACTTTTCTGGAGGGTCAAAAAGTGGCTTCCTGTTGTTACGCACACTAAGATAGCTCCACATTGTTAAGTCACATCAGCTCTTGTGAGTCATTAAAAGATTACCAGGAGAAGGAGGCCAAAACTTGACCCCCTTCAATGAGATGCAGAGAGCAGGGAATACATGATTACCCTCACCAAGAAATCAAGCCCCAGAAAGAAGCAAAGCAAAACAGAGAGCAGCAAGGTCAAGAGAGAGTAAAGAGAACAAACAACACAGCAAATAATCCACCTAGTAATTAGGTCAATGCCCCATCCTCTCCACCAGTTACTGCTGCTCGTCATCAGGAGGTAGTACCTCTGGAGCTGCTGGCTCCCATGTCAATAAGCCATCACTCATTCTACTGATGACTGCTCCATAGTCACCAATTTGCCAAGTCTCAGATTTTCCTAGATAAGTGTTGGCCATCCTTTTTCCCATGGGGTCCCATTTGCTTGTGTATCTTTCTAATCTTTAGTACAGCATTGTATTAGCTTCACATGTGTGTGTTTACAAGTCTTACTTGCTATGTGAACTGTGGCTACAATTCACCTCAAGCTGCATGTGTTTAGGGCTACCCTTCCTTAAGCAATCACAGGAGATGCCCCTGCACTGACAGGGGCATTTATTTGCATGCCACTGATAGGGTTACTTCTGGATTTACCTGAATTTACTTGTGGGTCACTATCTCTCTAGTGGCCTCAACGAGAGCTTAAAGTTGATGACCTGTCAAAGGTTCCCTCATATCTCCTGATGATTTTCATCGAGCTGGATTTTTAAATTCAGCAGTGTTTTGGTATTTATGGCTTTGGCAGGTATGCAGTTCCATGGGTTTATAATGCTATGGGTGAAAAAGCATCTCCTGTTTTCTGTCCTACATTGTGGCTTGTTGAGCTTCAAACCATTGGTCCTTGTTTGTGTTACATCTGACCTTTTAAAGAAGCTGTCTGGATCAATATCCTCCAAATTGTTAAGCATTTTAAAAGTTTTGATGAGATCAGCTTTGTCATGTCTGGTTTATGTTTGGTCATGCTGTTAGCCCTGTGGCCCTCAACCATTCCTGGTATGAGACTCAACTTAGTTCTGGAATGATTTCTCATGCACAGTGTTGAATTTTCTTCAAAGTAGATATGTCTTTCTGAAGGTGAGGTTTCCTTGATTGGATACAATAATCCAAGTGGGGTAATTATCTAAGTGTAGTTACAGGATGAGAGCTATGCTCGTGGTGTCTTCAAAAAGTGTTCCAGCACCCTTTGTCATATAATGCTTTGAAACTACTGACAGTTTTGGCCTCCACTTCCTTCTCATTTAACTTGTTCCAATCATCTGCCACTCTCTTTGCAAAAGTGAATTTTTTAATATTTTGGGGGGCCGCATTGTTCAGTTAACTTAACTCTATGACCTCTTATTCTTGAAGTTCCAGGTTTGAGGAATTCTTCTTTATCTATTTTGTTGATTTTCCATTATTATTTTGTACGTACTGACCATATCACATCTTTATCTTCTATCTTCTAGCTTGTGTATGTTTAATGCCGCTCCTCATGGCTTTTGTCTTTCAGTTCCAGAGGTCATTTAGTTGCATGTCTTTGCACCTTTTCCAGTTTGTTGATGTACTTCTTAAACTATGGGCACCATACAACCGCTGCATATTCCAACTTTGGTCTCACAAAGATCATGAACAATTTCTTTAGTATTTCACCATCCATGAACAGCAATTCTGAAATTGGAAAGCATAGTATATGCTCCTCACACAATGTTCTTTATGTAGTCTTCAGGTAACAGTTTTCTATCTAGAACCACCCATAGATCCCTTTCTTTATCAGTTTTTTAAAAGCTTTTTCACATAATTTGGAGGTTGTGTGTGTGGCCTATTTTCTCCTATTTCAGATAAATGCAGTCAATCCAACCATCTCTTTCCTGTAAAATCTCTACAGCTCTATCATAGAAAATAAGTTGATTTACTACAAATGATCTTCCAGATCAAAAACCATATTGTCTGTCTGTTATCATGTCATTTCTCCCCAGGTGTTCTACTCATTTGGTTTTAATACTTTTACAATATTTAGACTACTACACTTGTCAACCACACAGGTCTATAATTAAGAGGGGTCTTCCCTGCTACGTTCAATAAATCCCTGAACTATATGTTTTACTGATCTCTATCCCTGTCCATGGAGGACAGAAGAAAATGTATGTATGCTGGTTAGCATTGTAAATGTGTGGCCACGTTTGTGGTAGAAAATAATAATAAAAAAAAAAAAACTTTTGTAGATTGGAACTATGTTAGCCTTTTTTCATATATCTGCCAAGACTTCTGTACACAGAGAATGAAAAAATCAATTGAAGTAAAATGCTGAGCTCAGGTGTGCATTTTCTCTTTTGTTCTGCTCATAATTAAGGGTTTGTTAATATTGGAGCCATCAGCTTCAGTGGTGGTGCCACCTGGTTGTGAGCAGTCGTAACCAGCAGTAGGAGTGGGGGGTGACCTAACCTATCAATTGTTTACTAGGGTGGATTGTTTACTAGGTTGTTTGCTTTGTTGTTTTGTTTTTATAACAGTACTCTCTTTTGACCTTGCTGTTGTCTACTTTGCTTTGCTTCTTTCTAGGGCTTGGTTTCTTGGTGCTGGTGATCGTGTATTCTCTGCTCTCTGTGCCTCTTTGAGGGGGGCCAAGTTTTGGTCTCTGATCCCTGGTAGGATTTTAATAATTTGCAAGTGACTGATATATCTTGATTTGAAGCTATCTCATTATGGCTAGCAACAAGGAACCACCAAGAAAGAAGCATTTCATTACATTCAATGTTGTTTTTTCTTTCATAAATGAAAAATATTCTAAATTTTTGTAAGCTACTGTAGGTCAATTATAAATTTACAACTGTCTATGAATAAAGTTACAGATTGACTGATTGACTTATTCCACCAATTACACACTAATATAAATTTACAAAGTGAGAAGTAAACTTAATACTGTACCTTTTTGGTCTTCCAGGTCTCCGGCCTGTGGAGGATATGACGTATGTTCCTCTGGGACGTCCACGACCTCTTTTTTTACGACGCCCACGACGAGGAATAATTGGTAAGGTGCAATTTAATTCTGGTAATACAAATTCCTCAACCTCTGGTGGTCCTTTCACCAAAACAGCTGATGCTGGTGATCCACCAGGTAAAGTCATATCTACCAAAATGCCTTCACTTCCTGAATCCTCTAACTTAATGCTGCAGCCATCCAGGTGATGATCTGCAGAGGTCTCGGCAAGCAATATTGAATCACCTGTGACTTCCTTCTTCAGCATTGAAATAGTTTTAGCAAATTGTTCATTATCGTCTCTTACATCTATTCTAGATAAAGGTAGTGTTCTGCCACGTCCTCCCCCTCTGCCTCTTCTTCCATAGCGTTGATGGGGTCGTACTGGCACTGGAATCTTTCGGGTTCGAGGACTTTTTGACCCATAAAAATCAGAGTCACCAGATCCTTTGACACTTACAATTAAAGACTTGCTTTCTTTAAGCTTCTTCAAGTCTTCGGGACGTGGCAGGACAGTGACCATTCGGTTTCCAATCCTCTGAAGAACACCTTGTGCAGATATAGCCAGTGGACCAGTCCCAATGAACTTTCGAGGTTGTTGATTATAATTCTGCTTTCCTGACATGTAACTACTTGTTTTTAGGACAACAGGCTTTGAACTTGAATTATGAGACTTGGATGTTGCAATTGGAACATGAATGTGTTGAGTGGTTGGTATTCCATTATGATCCCTGTGAATAGTAGACTGAGAAGTCATGACACTAAATGTGCCACTAGCCGTAGTAGGTATAGTTGAAGATTGAAGTACTGAAAGAACTTGACTGTGTGTAACATCTGCACCACTAACGGAAGTCATATTATTTGAGTCAACTGTAGATGTTAATGTAATTGAATCTCCACTAGTTTCTCCTACTAGTGGTAACTGAAGATGGCTAAGCCCCTGTAATATGGACACCCCAGCACTGTCATTCAGAAATGAGAGTGGCAGTGTTATGGTGTGTGCTGACCCAGACTGATCACTTGCAGGTATCTGAATCAGTTGCTCACCTAAGATAGCTGAAGCTGACCCATCACCAGTATCCTCTGCAGCCGTAAGATATGTGATGGCTTGTGTCCCCTCGCTACTGGTCATGGTGACAGTTGAATGGCCATGTTCATGGTCTAACAGGGCCAGCTGTTCCCAGTATCATCTGCAGTCACTACAGTGATTGGTCCTTCTCCTGAGAAATCTTGTTGGAGCACCATATCTGTTTCCTCTTGATCTAACGACAGCTCACCATGCACTCCAGGAAGGTCAACAAAGTTGACCAAACTTCCATCTGGTGTTCTGATCAAGGGCAGTGCAGACTGAGGATACACAACAGTGACTGCATTTCCAGACTCATCTGTTGTTACAAATGACTTCACTTTTTGTAGGGCAGTATGACTTATAGTGTGTCTGCCATTATGTGTCATCATGGAGGTAATCTTGAGGGGGTCATTATCGCTGTCCATTTCATCCTCATCATCATATCGCCAGCCTCCACCAGATGATGAGCTGTAACTCCATGAACACCTTCAAATAATAATCAACATTTATTAGAGTAAAATAGAAAACACAGATGTTCACACAAAATAAAATGTGCACTAAATTTATTTAGGCCTACCTTCCTAGGACACTGCTACACCTGTCCAGGAGACCCCCTCAGTAACTCCAGAGCTAGGTACTGGTCCAGACATGAAGCATCAGGCCTATAAGACCCACCCTCTTGCCTAGCATAAACTAGGACCAGAATCTGGGTCTCTATATGATAAAGGGACCTTGAGAAGCAGAGATCAACCAAACTGAGAAACAAAAACATAACGCATATAAACTCGACAAAAATCAGCGTTGAATGTAATGAAACAAAATTTTCTGGATGAGACCCAAAGACTTCCCAGAGCTATCCAGGCTGATATGGATATATTAGATTTCTAGCATTAGTCAATGTGTATGAGGTCTAGGCCTACCGGGGACCACGAGCCAGAATCTGGCCCCTTCAGAGAGGCATGAGGAGGAGCAATGACCTATAGAAACCCCCGTGTGGTTAGACGCATTCTGTGTCTGCCATCGATGGGTCAGGCACCTAGAAAGGTAAGCGCCCCAAAACAAACCCCTATTCTGGTAAAAACATTGCTAAAAAGAGCTGAACGAGTGGACAGAACTCTCCAAATGAAAACAAGTAAACAGCATGACATCACCACATTGCTGAGCCACTGTCTGCGCAACGCCCCACCGGGAGGGGAAAGGCGGAAGCCAGACCTTCACACCAGCTATCCACCCTTCAATTCTTAAGGCTGGATGTCAAAAATGCGAAAAACTGGCCGACCGGAGGGAGGGAGGGTTGCCAGGGAGTCTCCAGGTCTCACCAGAAAATGGCATTCATTACATTCAACGTTGATTTTCTGAAGGGAGGCCCATCGGTTCCCTGGAGCTAACTACCCAAAGACCAAAACAAAAAATGGGGACTATCCGGGAGGCGGTCGGCCCTCGCTCCTCAACTCGAAGTCGAAACAAATGGCTGCAACCTATGACCCAATGCAACACAGCCCTACGAGGCCAGGAACATTGACAAGATGGAAAGCAGCCAGGACCCTGTTCGACCTCCAAAAACCCATACCAGAATGTCAACCCAAAACATATTACCGAAGACGGCAGCCAAAAC
>WNGS01166011.1:23575667-23585667 GCA_020271785.1 Procambarus virginalis | reverse complement strand
ACACACACACACACACATACATACTGTATACATATACATACAGTGGTACTTCGGAATATGAGTGTCCCTGTATACGAGTTTTTCGGAATATGAGCAGGATTTGCTCGGAAAATTTGCCTCGGAAGGCGAGGGTTGCCTCGAAAGACGAGGGGTGTTGATACGCTTACAGGCCAACTAGCGCGTGGTGGCATGGCAATTGCGCCCAGTGACTATCCCACCTGAATTCTTCACAAGGATTTACAGTTTTTTGTCAGATTTTTGGTCATTTGAGCATAAAAGTTGTTATTACATATCTTACCATAGGTCCCAAGAAAGCCAGTGGTAAGGTTCAACCTAAGAAAATAGTTGTTAGTACTGTAGAGGCAGTAGAGGATGTCCCTTCGTCAGTGAAGACTAACATTAGTACAGTGGGGCCTCGATTTACGATGGTAATCCATTCCCAGAGATGTATCATAAGTTGAAGCGATTTTTCCCATAAGAAATAAAGGGATTTGAATTAATCCGTTTCCTACCTCCAAAATATTAACTTACAAATACATTTCATACTAAATACAATTTTTTTCTCTAACTACAATACAATACACATGTTTATCTTACCTTTATGGAGGACTCTTGATGGCGTATGGAAGATGGTGATGCAGGGGGAGGAGTAGAGGTGTTACTGTTTGGAAGGGGAGTCCCCTTCCATTATAACATCAGGCAGTGATGACTTTTCTGGGATACACTCTCTGGCATGTTTTGCCTGCATACCACTAGGACCTGCTTGTGGCTCACTGCTTGCTTGTCTTACTAAGAATCTGTCTAAAGACATTTGTTTTTCCCTACATTTTAACACTTGTCTGTAGTAAGACATCACATTGTCATTTAAAGGTCAATGCAATGGCCTGCTACAGTTTTATCTGGGGGAGTTTTTTCAACAAAACTTTGCAGTTCTTCCCATACTTCACACATTTTCTTAATGAGGAAGGGACATCCTCTACTGCCTCTACTCAGAACTATTTTCTTAGGTTGAAGCTTACCACTGACTTTCTTGGGACCCATGGTGTGATATATAATAATCAGTTTTATGTTCGAAAAGCAAAAAATCACCACTAAAACGGAATTTCTTATAGGCATGATCGTCACTAAGCGGGCAGCTCTAGTAAGCTGAGGCAGGTCGGCCTGCATGACCGGGAACCACACGCTCGGTCGGCCCAAATGTGTACCAACAAATATTGTTAGTCGACGTCACTATTGTAAGCTGGGTCGCATTTTTCGATCAAATTTACATCGTAACTCGAAATTATTGTAAGTCGAGGTGCCACTGTACTTGATACATATATCATCAGTGTAATCACCTTCGTCAACTTATATTTTAGTTATATGTTGATATAAATTTTTGCCACATTGTACCTTTTCATCTTATATGATAAGATATTTTAGATTAAAGAGCTGCCTAAAATGCTGTGTGTGTGTTAGTTTCTTTGCAAGAATGTAAAAATACCAATCTTATGTAATCTCACAAACCCATTGTACCTTCTTGTAAATAACAATTATTATTATTATTATTATTAATCGTCAAAAATAAGCAAGTGGAGAGTATTCCAATTAAGCAATTTGTTTCAATTATGAACTCATGTGGCAGGAGGTTGCAAGTCTGTTGAGTATTAGAAAATAGGGACATAAGTCCAAAATGGTTGGGAACTACTGTCATGGACATTTTCATCTATGAGCATCTGTCATTAACCACCTCCTCTTTAGCACTGATGTGCTTTAGTAGTTTCATAAGTAGTACAAAAATAACTGGGAGATAGTATACTTAACTGAGACACTGAACAAATACTGAAGATATAAACAACATGAGACTGACCTGTGGTTGTATGGTCATGGAATTCACTCTGATGCTGAGCTGTTGGTGGCGGTGGAAGCATGGTGATCACCATCTCCCCAGTCTCAGGCCTTTGGAATGTGATAAGCAAGTTGTGCTTTTCTGCATCTGTTAATTCTCCATCTGTCATGCTAGTGACCAAGTCACTGGCACCAACCTCAGTCATGTGGGCAGTATCCATGGCTCCTCCTAGAATGTGGTGCTGATTGTCTGGCTCCAACTTGATCATCGTTGAAGAACATGGCCAATGCTTCCTTGGGCGCCCTATTAAGAGAAATCTTACATAATACCAAAATTATATGAAAATACTTCTAATAACACTTCCAATAAAGTACAAAGCAAATTACTGACAAAATCAGATTGTGCTACATGATAATAATTTATTTTACAAAAATTATGAAAAATTCATTGTTGATTAAAATATAACATCTTATTCTGGTGTGTCCCTCAAATGGGTCCCACCTGGGTCCCACCTGGAACTTTCCAAACCTTGAGTACCACACCAGGGTACCACATTACTGTCATTGGATAGAAAACATGATGAAACCCCACCTAAGCAAGCTTCATTCATGAAAGGACCCTTCTGGAAACCTGTGGTCTTACTCTTTGCTATAAAGGACACTGAAGGCTGAAGATGAATATTATGATTTACACCACAAGACCAAAAGAACAGAATTTATACTTCCATAGAAACATGAAGTTCACCAACCCAACAACCAGAAGTGAAGGCCAATAAAGACAGCCTTTAAAAAGGATGTGCTCATGACCCAGTGATGATGAGCACATCATCGCTGGGTCATGGTTAGCAAGGACTGCCTCACCTTTGACTAGGGCTAACAGATTCACTGTCCCCAACAAAGAGAAACCACCATTTATCGATGAATTACAGAATTATAGCCCAGCAAACACATGTGTACAGTCTACCAAAAGTCCTACATTTTTCTTGTTGCAATTGATCAGTGCAATCATACGATACTAATGTAACAGAATGCTTCTATTACTTCCAGCTCTCCAGTATACACTACTCAGTTCCATTCAAGAGGGAAGCCACTGTACTTGTAACATTAATAAAGGCATTACACTCAATAAGGTTGTCTCTACACACTTTACACTGGGTGGTATAATAAAAGTTTCACTACCTCGTTTGCCTGGCCCTGATGTTCCTCTTGTTCGCGGTGCGGGTGGTGGTCGACGATATGTCAGGTAGTCGGGGGAAAAGTCATCTTCCTCACCCATAGAGAAGTCATCATCGTCATTTTCGCGCTTCTTTAAGGCTTGAATCATTTTCTCATATCTTAAATTAAATCATAATACTGTATACCACTACAAAAAATTATACTAATAATCTTTATATTATTTCAATAATAATTTGTAAAACCTGCTAAAGTATTTGTACAGTAATTCTAATACTATATGAATACTCCTTACAAGAATATTCCATATTTTCAGTATTGCAATGCACCTATATAAAACATTTAAAGTCTCCAGCAAAGTACAGTATCATAGGAATCCTTTTCACAAGAAGTGTTTACTTTATCTATATACTATACAGTAAAGCATTTCTGCCCAGTGGGACAAGTGCTTCCAGAACAACAGCATTCAACTTACCGTAATCCTCTCCGTCTGGGTGGCAGTTTTCGCTTATTGGGGTCAACCTCCTCTTCTTTCTTAAGCTCATAATCTAATGGTTCCTGCTTCAGGGTTCCCATCTCCAACACTCGCAGTTCTTGCAATCCATCATTCCCGTCTACACCTGCCAGCTCAATTGTTGGAGCATTTTCTGATAATTCACTTTCTGTAAAATGTTGAAACAAATATAGTCAATTATGAACATTAATCCATGCTACAGTATTATGATACAATTACATTTAACAAATTTCATGTAGTGTAACTACTCACTAAAAATGTACAACACTTTAATTTCACAGAAAAAATTATTTGTTGTCAAGAAGCTTGTACTATTCTTTAATATAATACTGCTCACTACAATTGAAAAACAAATTTTGAAGCCTTGCAAAGTTAGTTCAGTTTTCCTGTAAAGGGATAAGGTATTTTAATTCCAGCTGATACAATTGAAAACTCACTATCTACCTTCCAAAATGCATAATTTGATTACTTTTATTTTACCAAATTAACAGTAATAACTCTTAATATGCAAATATGCATCTGTCATCAGAATTGTCACTTTGCCAATGTGGAAAAGAAGAATATAATAAATAACTATTTGTCTGGTAATGTAGGTGTACACGGTAGCTTGGTAGAGGGGTCAATGAGTGCACTATCACAGGATAAGCAATTTGTTGACTCCAGGTGTAGGGTTGTGGATTCGAGTGATCAAGATGGATCGTTATGTTTGTGACGTCACTTATCAGTTTACATAATGTATTTTTGTGTTGAATAACTTGATTTATGTACACATGACTGACAAAGGCAGCAATTATATGTACGTAATGTCTGTATATGGATGTACAATATAATACAGTATATTGCATATATCTGTATTATATTGTATACCCATATGTACATTGTGTACACCCTATATGTAATATAGGTGTATATATAATATATACACCTATATTACACATATAAACCAGTTCCTGGAATAGCTCATGCCAAACTCCTTTGCTGCTATTCTGTCTTAGAACAATGCCCAGAAACAGATTCAAACAAAGGCGGAAAAGACTAAATTGTGATCTGACCATATTTGTAGGCCATTAGTAAGTGATAACCTCATCACAATTAAATCTGACTGCAGAATTTTTCTATGGGTCTTGGGTTACTCCATTACATCCATAAAGATGTACACTATTATAACCATATTCACACTGATTGTATAAAAAACCAGCGTTGAATGTAATGAAATGCCATTTTCTGGGTGAGCCCCGGAGGCTACCTGAAGCTATTGGGCTAATATGCGATACATTAGATCAGGGCTTTAGTCAATGGAATTCTACCTACTGGGGACCACGAGCCAGAACCTGGGCCCATTGGGTTCTACCATCGTCTGAACTGTCTGAATAATGTATTGCATATTAGCCCAATAGCTCCAGGAAGCCATAGAGGTTCCCCACAGAAAACTGGGGAAAAATTGCTAAAATTAAGAAATGATGATTTACTTCGTTGGCTCAGGGATCCATATATGATATAAAAGACCTTTAAGAATTAATGGAATTATTATTTCTAAAAATTTAAATTTTGTGGGTAAAACTGTTTATAATTTAGCACTATAATGTGTATAATTTCACCAACCTTGGTCATCCTGTTCTTCATCCAATCGAGTATCTGGTCCAGTGTGTATCATGCGGGCTCCATGAGGCCCTTCAAGCAACGTCTCGACCTGATGGTGAGGGATTCTTTACTTCGCAGGTTAAGAATTTATAATTTGCTTTGAAATTTACTTTTTTTCCAGTAAAGAATTGGGCCATAATAATTTTTTAATTACAAGGAGGTTCATATGAATTATGAGTTAAAAACATACAAAAGTTTATTCTATCTCCAGTAGCATGATTTACACAATGTAGATAACATTAAATTAATAATTTAATCATTTTAACTTAATAACAATAATTCCTTGTGATCAGGAAGCCAGCGTATATATATACATGTTAGGCTTATATGAAGATGTAAGATGTACATTGGGTCCGGGTAGTACAGTTGGGTTCATTCTCGATACACACTCGAGAATTCTGGTTTTGAATCCTGGGCGGGACAAAATGGTTGGGCACATTTCCTTTCACCTAATGCCTCGGTTTATCTTTCTTTCTGGAAAGCCAGAAAGAGGTCCAATGTAGAAAGAGAACGCAGATGACATTACAAAAGGAGGAAAAAATTAACGGAAATGCTTAAGCAGACACGACTCTCCATACAGAGAAGAAATAATTTAAACATGGAGATTGAAGAAGTCGAACAGAGACTGAAGCATTCCTATCAGACTGAAGGAAGGCAACTAGAACAGAAAGCAATTCAAGAAATAAAGAAAAACACAAAATATTTATTCACATATGCTAAATCAAAAGCAAAAACCACTGCCAGTATTGGACCTATTCGTATTAGTGAAGGTTCATACACTGAGGATGACAAAGAAATCAGTGAAATCCTATAAAAGCAGTATGAGGACATATTTAGCACTCCGATACTCAGCATGAAAGTGGAAGATTCGGACAATTTCTTTATGAATGATATTCAAACACCTGTAAATATAACTGATATCAACACGAGCGTGGCAGGTTTTGAAAGAGAAATTGACAATATGCCCACGCACTCAGTCCCGGGTCCAGACTCATGGAATTCAATATTTATAAAGAAATGTAAAGTGCCAGTAGCACAGGCACTCAGTATAGTGTGGAGGAAGAGCTTGGACAAAGGGGAGATACCAGATGCGCTTAAAGCAGCAGACATTGCCCCTCTACACAAGGGTGGTAGCGAAGCATTGGCAAAGAATTATAGACCAGTTGCACTAACGTCCCACATAATAAAAGTCTTTGAGAGAGTGATCAGGAGTCAGGTCACTAGATTCATGGAAACCAATGACCTCCACAATCCAGGCCAACATGGATTTAGAGCAAGAAGATCATGCCTCTCACAGCTACTTGACCACTATGACAAAATCACTGAGGCATTAGAGGAAAAACATAATGCAGATGTTGTATACACAGATTTTGCAAAGGCATTCATTCGACAAATGTGACCATGGAGTGATTGCACACAAAATGAGGTCAATGGGTACAACTGGTAAAGTAGGACGCTGGATACTCAATTTCCTGTCGAACAGAACACAAAGAGTAACAGGCTATCAAGTAAAATCGAGTCTGAGCGCAGTTAAAAGCTCTGTACCTCAAGGTACAGTCCTTGCACCACTGCTCTTCCTTATTCCCATATCAGATATAGACAAAAACACAAGTCACAGCTTCGAGCTTCGTGTCATCCTTTGCAGATGATACAAAAATCAGCATGAAAATTACCTCTGCTGAAGACATTGATAAACTACAAACAGATATTAACAAAGTTTTCGATTGGGCAGCAGAAAATAACATGATGTTTAACAGTGATAAATTCCAGGTACTCAGATACATCAAAAATGAGGATCTTAAACATAATACAGGATATAAAGCACAATCGAATCTGCCCATAGTAGGAAAACAGCATGTCAAGGATTTGGGAATAATGATGTCCGACGACCTAACGTTTAGGGAGCATAACCAAGCAAGTATTGTGTCAGCCAGAAAAATGATAAAATGGATTACGAGAACCTTCAAGTCCAGAGATCCCATCACAATGGTAGTACTCTTCAAATTACTTGTATTGTCCCGTCTTGAGTACTGCTCAGTACTCACTTCCCCCTTCAGAGCAGGAGAGATTGCTGAAATTGAGGAAATTACAGAGAACATATACGGCCCACATAGACGAGATAAAGCACCTAAATTATTGGGATCATCTCAAAGCTCTCTAAATGTACTTACTAGAAAGGAGACGAGAGAGATACCAAATAATATACACATGGAAAATACTGGAGGGACAGGTCCCAAATCTGCACAGTAAAATAACAACGTACTGGAGTGAACGACATGGAAGAAAATGCAGAATAGAACCTGAAGAGCAGAGGTGCCATGGGCACAATCAGAAAACACTGTATGAACATCAGAGGTCCACGGTTGTTCAATGTCCTACAGCGAGCATCAGAAAATTACAGGAACAACCGTGGACATCTTCAAGAGGAAACTAGATTGTTTCCTTCAAGGAGTGCCGGACCAACGGGCTGTGGTGGGTATGTGGGCCTGCGGACCGCTCCAAGCAACAGCCTGGTGGACCAAACTTCAAGTCAAGTCTGGCATGGGCGGTTTGGGGAGTAGAAGGACTCCCAGAACCCCATCAACCAGGTATCAAACCAGGTATCAAATTGTTCACAATCTAAAGGTGCGCATTTTAACGCTAGTCCCATAATAATAGTACAATAAATGGAATTTTAACAAATATTTTAAAATTTGGACCACAAAAGTATTTCTAATCTTTCAAGTGTTCTGACCTCAATTGTCAGGCTACATCATCATTATTGTATCAAATTGTGCACAATCAAAAGGTGCTCATTTTGAAACCACTTCCAGACTGATCGGATCAAATATAAAATTTTAACAAATATTTTAAAATGATGGACACAAGCACGAGTCCACACTCGGTATCGGGAGGAAAAAATTATGGGCTCATGTACGAGTCCACAGAGTGCGATAACTGTTAAAATTAATATTTTAGAATTTAACAATACTAAATTGACATTGTCTTTATGATATGATATGAATAATGAAAATGAGCCTGCCATTTTATTGTGGTACAGCATACTGTATAATGCATAGTTATAATGATCAACATTGGCAACAATTATTACTTTTCTGGAGGTNTTAGAGACTTACCAGGGGAGAGTTGTCCTTCTGGCCCCTTGGTGGCCGGCCAGCCTTGGTTTCGTTGCTGGTTTGCTTCGGTGTCCGAACCCGAGGGGTTTCAGCGCTCCGCCTCTTTCAGCAGATCGGACCGGTACGTCACGTAGCTGGTTCGATCTTCTCCTCGAGTCTTCGCGTATGGTATTTTTGACTCGAGTTTATCATCATCTATATGGTGATCAGGTGGCCTCCTTGTTGGTGTCTCACCTGCGGGCTTCCTCTCGGCGGCAGTATGAAGTTTCTTGGCGGTCCTTCTCTTTCTTTTTGCGTCTTCGTCGTGTCATTCCTTGTCTGTTCGAGGGGTCTTGTCTTTCTCTCGTGGTTGTTTCAGGATCGTCATCTTATGCCTAACACTGTCGCCTCCTATCGTGCGGCGCTGGCGGAGCCGCTTCAGCTTGCTTTCGGCATCGATGTCACGTCTGCGCCGTTTCGCAAGCTGTCTCGTGCTTTGTTTCACCTCCGGCCTGCTCATGCGCCGCCTGAGCCGTCCTGGTCTTTGGACAGGGTGTCGCGTTCCTTTCGTCTCCTCGTTTCGTTGTGGCCCCTTCGGTCAGGGATTGTTTTCCAAGGCTCTTTTCTTGTTGGCTTTGGCCTCTGGGGGTCGGGTCGGGGGCTTCATGCTCTCCTCCGGCGCAGGGGCTTCTGCTCTTTTGGTCGTGGTGATAGTTTTGTTCGTTGCAGCCGTCTCCTTCTTTTCTGGCAAAGAATGAGACTGCTGCATTCCGGGGGTCCGTGGGTGGTTGATGCTTGGTTGGTCAGGCCGGGGGTGCATCATGTTTTGTGTCGGTTGCGGCGCTTCGCCGTTATTTGCGCGCCACGGCTTCTGTGTCCGGGGACGCGCTTTGGGTTGATCCGGTTTCCCTTCTCCCTGTTCGCGGGTGCGGGTCTCTCAGGTCGTCCGCAGGGTTATTAAGTCTAGCCAGCCTGCGGTCTATCCCCGTGCCCATGACGTTCGGAAGTTCGCGGCGCTTGCTGCCGTTTTGGGAATATGTCGTGGTCTGATATTCGGGCGCGGGGTTTTTGGCGGTCGAACAGGGTCCTGGCTGCTCGTTACCTTGTCAATGTCCCTGGGCCCCGGCGGGCCTGTGTTGCGTTGGGTCGGCGGTTGCAGCCCGTTGTCTCGGCTTCGAGTTGAGGAGTGAGCGACGACCGCCTCCCGGGTAAGTCCCTCTCTTTTTCCGTCTGTGGGTAGTTAGCTCCGGGGAGCCGACGGGGCTCCCCCCAGAAAACCAGCGTTGAATGTAATGAAACGCCATTTTCTGGGTGAGTCCCGGAGGCTCCCCGGCATCCCTCCCTCCTCCGGTCGGCGGTTTTTTTCGCGTTTTTGACATCCACCTCAAGAACTGAGGGTGGGTAGCCGGCGCGGAGGGTCTGGGGCTCCCCCTTCCCCCTCCCGGGAGGGGGGAGCTGCGCAGACAGCGGCGCGGCAGCGTGTGACGTCACACTAGTTTGCTAGTTTTTCTTTTGGGAGTTCTATCCACTAGTTCGGCTTTTGGTAGCAATTTTAACCAGAATAGGGTTTGTTTTGGGCGCTTACCTTTCTGGGTGCCTGTCCCGGTCGATGGCAGACATAGAATGCTTCCAACCACACGGGGGCTTCTATAGGCCATTGCTCCCCGTGCCTCTCTGAGGGGCCCGGTTCTGGCCGTGGTTCCCGGTAGGCCTAAGAACTCCATACACATGACTGATGCCAAAGTCTGAC
>WNGS01166011.1:23568167-23570667 GCA_020271785.1 Procambarus virginalis | reverse complement strand
TTATATGTGGCAAGGCAATTCAAATTATGTTGTTTGTAGTATAAAAATTGTTGGAAATGGTCACTTTGGACTCGTAGGTGAAAAAGTACCATTATCCGAAAAACGTGATAATCCGGTTGGGGGTCCTTCCCATATAGTCCGGATGATCGAGTGGAGACAGTATATTATATATATATATATATATATATATATATATATATATATATATATATATATATAGTTGATATAAGAGGAACCCTCCCTACAATACAAGAGGAACCCTCGCCAAAAACACTCACCGCAGAAAGGTATCAACAGCAGAACCGAGGCATCCAAAATGAGAGCAACAGTCAGCAAGAAAATAGAAGAAGGCAACACAATAGGGGCAATCAGAGTCATCACCAGTGAAGACACAGTTGCCACCAGGGATGCCGATACAGCACAAGCCCTGAGGGAAAACACCCACCCAGAGCTCCTCGTGACGACGGTGTTCCCCTAGTCGGTGTCACCAGAGCAGAACCCCTGTGTGTGCTCGAATCCATGGTGCATAAAGCAGCTTTATCCTTCCCACCAGGATCAGCAGGTGGGTTCACAGGACTAAGACCCAACCACATCAAACAAATGCTCAACCCTGCACTGGGAGACATTGCACAGGGCCTCCTGGTGGAACTAACAAGATTCGCCAACACATGTCTAGCTGGCAACATACCAGAGACCATACGGCCTCTCTTTTGGCGCTACCCTCTGTGCCCTGAGGAAAAAAGATGGAGGAATCAGACTGATAGCTGTGGGCAATTCACTCCGGCGTCTCGTCGCTAAGGCTGCTGCTAAAGCAGTTAGTCAGGCAGCAGCCGACATGCTGAAGCCAAAACAGCTTGGGTTTGGCATTCCCCAAGGGTGTGAGGCAGCGGCTCATGCAGCTAGAGCTTACATTGCCAACATTACGGATGAAAAAGCTCTGATAAAGCTGGACTTCAAAAATGCCTTCAATCTGGTTAGAAGGGATGCAGTACTCAATGCGGTTCATCGCCTTTTTCCTTCCCTCTACCCGTTTGTAAACTCATGCTACAGCAAGAATCTAACTCTGCTCTTTGGGGAACATGAAATCGAATCACAAGAAGGTGTCCAACAGGGTGACCCCCTTGCTCCTTTTCTTTTTGCCTAGTCATCAAGGAAGTCACCGATAACCTGTCCAGTGAGCTCAACATTTGGTTCTTAGACGATGGTACTCTAGCCGGCTCCCCAGACGCACTCTTGGACGACATAAGAATAATTCAGGAGCAAGGAGCAAGTCTAGGACTCACCCTGAACCCTTCCAAGTGCGAAATAACCTCCACCAACCAGCACATAATAGAGCAAATAAAGGTTGTTTTGCCTGACATTCATACAACCAACCCTGAGGACAGCACACTCCTAGGTGCTCCTCTTGGAAGGAATGCCATCGACGAGGTCCTTGGTAAGAAGATCACTGACCTGAAGAGAATGAACGAGAGGATTGAAGACATCGATGCTCATGATGCACTTTACCTCATCACCAGATGCTTGTCCCTCCCCAGGCTGACCTACTTTCTAAGATGTTCGCCATCTTTCAACAATATTAAATTAGAAGAGTACGACAGCTTGCTGAAATCAACACTAGAAAAAAGCCCTCAATCTTTCTCAGCAACTCGCAGTGGAAACAGGCCTCCCTTCCTGTCAGACTCGGGGGCCTTGGCGTGCGCACAGCAACACAAATTGCTGTACCAGCGTTCCTGTCCTCTTCAGTGGGGTCTGACAACTGGTGAAGGAAATCCTACCTGAGCACCTAGTTCAACAGGCAGGGGTACATGATCCCAGCTTCACAGACTGCACAACAAATGGGTCTCTCTCGCAGGACCAGCACCCCAACCACTGCCTTCTGAAGCCCATAAGCAATCCAGCTGGGATCGCCCCATTGCCGACCAAGAAGCGCGACTTTGCTAGAAGCTGCGACAACACCACATGACACTGCCCGACTTAGCAGGCAGTAGCAGCTCCCCATGCAGGTGATTTCCTATTAGCAATCCCAATGTCAGCAACCGGCACCCGTCTCACACCGCAGGCCCTCCGAATTGCCGTGGCTCTCCGTCTCGCTGCCCCAATCCACACCGAATACAGGTGTATTTGCGGCGAGCAGAGGCCGACAGGTACGGACGCATGGCCTTCTTGCCAAAGGACAGGAGGATGGCATGCAAGACACGGCGAGGTCAATGACATTATTAAGAGAAGCCTTACCACAGCCGGCTGTCCAGCAGAGAGAGAGCCCCGGTACCTAATGTCCCACAACTCTAATGAGCCTGTCGGTCGCCAGATGGAATCACGGTGAAACCCTGGAAGAATGGTTAGACAGTTGGTGTGGGACTACACTGGCGTCTCAACTTAGCCAATACCTATGTTGACTTCAGTGCTACTCAAGCAGGGGAGCTGCCAATCACCGGAAGCGGCCAAGTCACGTAAATACAGAGACCTTGAGCACCACTACAATTTTGTCCATTGCCTCAGA
>WNGS01166011.1:23553049-23563968 GCA_020271785.1 Procambarus virginalis | reverse complement strand
AGTATACTAAACCTAATGCAGTACTGGCTCAACCAGATGAGGATGATGGTGTCATTTATCCAGCCTTTGTTGTGACCAGATCCATGGTAAGCAGAATGTGGTAAGTCCTGCTACTACCAAGGGGATGTTCTCGAGGCCAGGACCCCTTCAGACAGGGAGGTGGAGGTGGACCTTGAAGATACATTTATAGCTCACGTGGATGTCGAGATGAGGCCGGTGCCAAAGCCCTAATTATTCTGACCCAGATGGTCTGGAAGTGTGGCCCAGGTACCACTTCCTTGCCCGCTCGCTCCAGTTGTAGAGTTCCAGACTTGCGTAAGTTACAGAGTACTGATCCCAGTCTAGCTGAGTGTTATGCAGAAGCAGCCGCTCCATCGATACTTTGGGAGAGTACGGTTGTTATTTCAAGGATCAATGTCTGATGAGACGATGGAGACCATCAGGAACTCCCTCATCAGAGGATGTGAGTTTAACACCCAGCTCGTTGTGCCAACAGAGTATCGGGAGCATGTATTGCAAGCTGCTCATGATGACCTGATGGAGGCATCAAGGTATTACAGTATGTATCATAGATCTGTAAACTTTTTTATTGGCGAAACTTAAAAAAGATGTGGTCAGATATTGCCACAACTGTGTTGTGTGTCAGACTGTTGGTAACCTAATCAGACTGTGCCACGAGCACCATTATATCCTATTGTAGTGCCAGAGGAGCATTTACTCATGTGGTACTGGATTGTGTCGGACCTTTACCCCGTACAAAATCCGGAAATATGTATATGTTCACTATCTTATGTATGACCACCAGTTCCCTGAAGCGTATGCTTTACGTAATATTAGAGCTTCTACTATTATCAGGCAGTTGGAACGAATTTTTTCACTTTTTGGGATGCCCCGTGTAATTCAAACTGATAATGGGAGTAATTTTTGTTCCACCATCTTTAAAAATTTCTGTAGCAGTTTTGGTATAAACACAATTTTTCAAGTCCTTACCATCCTCAGAGTCAAGGGGGAATCGAGCGGTTCCACCAAACTCTCAAGAAAATGTTGAAGGCGACTGGGGAAGATTCACCCAGACATTGGGATGAGAATCTGCCATTTGTTTTATTTGCGGCTAGAGATGGATTGCACAGTGCACTAGGTTGTTCTCCATTCGAACTTGTATTCGGACATCAGGTGAGAGGACCTTTAAAGATGTTATATGAACACATGTTAGATGATGTTACAGCCAGGCAGAGTGAGCGTTACCTGACGGATGTCAAGAGCAAGCTGTCCAGAACGAGGGAGTTGGCCTTACGACATCTAGGTGAACAACAGCAGGTAATGAAGCAGAAACATGACCAGAGGTTCAAGGCCAAACTCAGAGTTTTTGAGCCAGGAGATTTGGTATTGGTCTTGAAGCCTCGTATGGGTACGTCTATGTCTAACAAATTCGCAGGACCGTATCAAGTAGTCAAACGTCTTGGGGAGGTTACTTACAAGGTTGCCATCCCAAGCAGAAACGACAGACCATGAGTGTACATGTAAACCGGTTGAAGGCTTATTGTGGGCCTAGTATTGTGGCTTGTTGTGTTGCTGAGGAGGAAATTCCTGAAGAGTCGAGTGTTGCTGAGGAAGATAGTAATATTTTTTGTCTAATTCCAGTAGTTCCGGGGAAGAATTGTTGAGTCATTTGCAGGAGGAGGAGAGAGCAGAGTTCCAGGATCTTTTGGAGGTGTCTTCTAGCTTGTTTGGGGAGGTCCCCACTCAAACTTCTCTCATTACTCATGATATCACCCTGACAAATGTGACTCCAATTCGGTTGCACCCTTATCGAGTGACACCCGAGAAACGTCGTATCATCCAGGAGGAGGTTGATTATCTTCTTCGACATGGGTTCATTAGACCCAGTCAGAGTTCCTGGAGTTCGCCATGCCTATTAGTACCAAAGCCAGAAGACAAGTGGAGATTAGTAGTGGATTATAGAAAACTCAACCAGTAACTACAGTTGATGTTTATCCGTTACCTTTATTAGAAGAATGTGTTGATACTATAGGTCATGCCAATTTTGTATCTAAATTAGATTTATCTAAGGGGTATCATCAGATACCTCTTACAGATTTTGCTAGGGAAGTGACAGCATTTATCACTCCTGATGGAGCTTACGAATATAACGTGATGCCGTTTGGCCTAAGGAATGCCCCAGCCACGTTTCAGAAATTAATGAACTCTTTGTTGAAGGATGTGCCAGACTGTAGGGCATATCTGGATGACATTGTGATTTTCAGTAAGAATTGGGTAGATCATATGTCTAGTTTAAAGAAATTGTTTCATATATTGCAACATGCTAATTTGACTGTCAATATGAAGAAATGTAGTTGGGCCAAAGGAACCATAGTGTATTTAGGACATGAGGTCGGACAAGGAAGGATAGTCCCATTGCACGATAAGATTCAGGCAATTGTGGAGTACCCAGTCCTAACTAATAAGAAGTCTGTGCAAAGATTTATTGGAATGTGTGCGTATTATAGGAGGTATTGTAAAAACTTTTCTATTGTTGCTGCACCCATAACAAATCTTTTAAGGAAACAGGTAAAATTTAAGTGGATGCAGGAGTGTCAGAACTCTTTTCAGAAGTTGAAAGGAATTCTCTCTACTTCACCTGTGTTAGCTAGTCCACAGTATAATAAACCTTTTATTCTTCACATAGACGCTTCAGATGTTGGAGCAGGTGCTGTTTTGTTCCAAGTAGGACCAGATGAGTTAGAACATCCTGTTTATTATTTTTCACGTAAGTTTGACAGAACACAAATTAATTACTCTGTAGTTGAGAAAGAAGCACTTGGTTTAATACTAGCAGTGAAGAAATTTGAGACATATTTGTCAGGAAATGAAGTAGTAGTATATACAGATCATAATCCATTGACATTCATCAACTCTATGAAGTGTAAAAACCAGAGAATCTTAAGATGGTCTCTAATTCTGCAAGAATTCAATATTGTAATTCGTCATATTCCTGGGAGGCAAAATGTAATTGCTGACGCCTTATCCAGAGGTTTTCCTGTTGCAGTGCCATAATCTGTAGTGTTCTTTATTCATAAGATGTATGTAATTCTGTATTTTTTTTTTTTCTGTATGAAATTTCATTGCTTGTACTTGATTTAGTTTAAGTATTTTCATGTGGTGAGAATTTTTCATGTGTTAATTCATGCAGTCAAAAAATGAAATCAACCTTCAGTTAATTTCATTTTTCTTAGGGGACGGGAGGGATGTTACGAATCTTGTTAAGATCCTCTCATTACTCTTAATTATTATTACTATATTGTCTTATTCTTTAATCATTATAGCATCCAGTTGTATAATGTGAGATTTGTATGTTATATGATATATATTATAGAATGTAATAGTGTGCTTGAGTTGCATATTATTTGTATGAGGCTTTCGTGTTACAATTCTCATGTGTTTCTCTGTGGGGGTTGATCAGGTTGGATATGTGAGTAGCGTGGGAAAGTATTGTCAAGCGAGCGGTTATGATTGAACCTTGATTTATAACTCCCATTTTATTTGTCTGTGAATGCTGTAGTGTAGCTAATATAATGGTGTACTCTTATAATTAATAATAACTTGTTATTTTGTACTACCATTTATTATTTGTAATTCCACAATGTTGTGTGGATACTTGGTTGTTTTGTTGGTAGACGCTTGGCCTGTGGACAGACGCATGGGTTAGTCGCGTGGTGGTGTGTTCGAGGGATAACATGTTTTAAGTTAAGTCCTTGATTTGTATATTTAGTCATTCAAAGTTTTTATTTCCTGGTCAGATGATATTGTATTCTCCCATGTATAGTTTTAAGTGCTATTAATATTGCTCATTGCTCGAGAAGTATTTTATTTTAATTTGCATGCTGATTAATATTTCTGGCTATATTTACGTATCATTTAATTGTTATGTTTGTCCCCCTTAGCATAAATATATTGTTCCCCATTTTATGCAGTGTTTTGACCTATACCCCTAGACAATATTTATTAAAGGCCTATACGAAATAATTTATGTACACTGCTGGGAGAAGAACCTTATTTAGTCTCGAGGGTGGTAACAGTGATATAATGCGTGAAGCTGTGAGATGCAGCATTACATTGCCAATGGGATGATGGAAGAGCCTAGTCAGGACAACCTGTGGACAGGGAAAGGAACTATCAGGAGAAAGTGCCAAGCCATTACGGCTATATAGCACATGGAAAGGATCAGGATAAGTATTTGGGATGGGACAGGGGAAAGGAATAGTGCCCAACCACTTGGATGGTCGGGGATTAAACGCCAACCTGCATGAAGCGAGACGGTCACTCTACCATCCAGCCCAAGTGGATGGGCACAGTCTGAGGAAATAATTCCTTATTGGGGATACAATTATTACTGTTCTTCAGATGAAGTTTAATGCAGTGCCCTTAAGAAAAATATTTAATATAATATTTGCATTAGAGAGAGATAAAAATATAAAGTTTGATGTCTATGCATAGCTTTCTGAAAGGAAATTTATTTACATTGATTACAGTACAGTATAACCATTCACTATCTTCCAATGAGTGAAAAAGATAAATATATTTGTGTATTACAGAATAGATAAATGGTGGCAATAGGACCTAAGTGCCAAATTATCAAGTAGTGATTTCTATGCCATTACATATTTAAGAGGCAGTGTTAGACACAGTATATATTATTCCTAATTTTTTTTTTTTTTTTTTGTACTAGCTAGAAAAAATGTTGGTGTTTCACGAGTCCCTTTCTCCATGCTATAATGAGTGATGCTTGGATGGTAGAAATCTGTCAAGACAAGCTGGTGACCAGTAATTCACAACTGTTAGTTCTAGCATCCTAGAACTAGTAAGAAGTAGCAAGATGCTGATAGATGCACAGTGCCTGTATCAGTGTTGAGGGGAATCTTGCACTCAAATATGAAGTACTTTGGTGAGTAGTTTCAATATGAACATTTAGAGTAAAAATGCGACTTGGTGTGCCAAAGTAGGCTCAATTCTTAACACTTTTTTCCAGCGACGACGCAGTCTGTGTCAATAAATAAATTAACGGATGTCTGCTGGTGACACATGCTGCGCCAAAATTGTAAATATGTGTTAAGATTGCATTTATTGTTCGATTATTATGCAACTAGTTTTAAAATGCGCACCTTTAGAATGTAAACGATTTGATGCCAAAATGAATGACATAGCACAAGAATTCAGGTCAGAACACTGGAAAGATTATAAATACTTGTGTGGTGATGAGCATCCAAAAATTAAAAATACAGTGGTACCTTGAGTAACGAATTTAATCCGTTCCATGTTCGTCATGTGAAACGGACGTCATACAAAACGAGTGTCCCCCATGTAACCAGTGTGATGCACTGTGTTTATTGTGAAATATCCCCAGTGTGTATGGCATCAAATGTTCCCCAAAATATCATTTTTCTTTGTAAAATGATAAATTACCTTCCCTGAACATGTCTATGTAAAAAATAATTACCAAATTCCACATACTTTGGCTGTGAGGGCATGGACAAGGTGCGCTGTGACGTCATCAGGGTGTGGTCGCTGGTGTGTGAAGCTCCCAGACACGGTCGTGCAGGCCATTCAAGCACCGCGTGTTGCCACAAATATATTTTCAAATATTTTTTCTATGTATTTCCAATGCGGTTTTATTTGTTTCCTTTATCGTATATGATGCATATTTGTGACCTTTACAATATGTATACAGTAGAATGTTCATAATTTTCCATGGAATTGTGATACATGTGTCAGTAATGTGTCCACAATAAATGTTTATTGTCACAATATTACGTGGCAAAAATTCACTAAAATTACAATATGTACAGTTTCACATACTATTTACACAGTAACACACTGTATTACACTCAGTACTTTGGAGGTGCGTAATAGTCAACGAAGTAGTTCATGGTACACAGCGCGACTTTGCTCTCCTTGCACCAGCTACAGATAGATTTTCGTTTCCTGTTTCATCGTTCTGTGTGCTTGCAAATAACGCACTCCCTTGCACCCTTGGCTTTAGTACTTGTAGGTGGTATGTAGCCAAGCTTGTAAAGCATAAGGTAGTATTGAAATGATTATAGGAAAAGCTCAATTTGTAAGGTAGTCTTGAAAAGATCGCTTTGTACGGTCCCACACAGGAAGAGATTCAGCTAGCCTCAAAGAGTGTCCATCAGTCAGGAAGAGATTCAGCTAGCCTCAAAGAGTGTCCATCAGTCAGGAAGAGATTCAGCTAGCCTCAAAGAGTGTCTGTCAGTCAGGAAGAGATTCAGGTATTCTTGAAAATATCTATGGACAACACCACCATGGAAGCCGCTAACACTGTTCATCTATGCTACTTGTATCAGATGCATCATCACTGAACGCAGAAAACGATTCATCTATGTATCATCTATATAAATTAGAGATGGCAAGGGTGGGGCTCAGAGCTACAACTGGATACGCTCGCTGTATCCTCCTCATAGGTGCTGTATCACTGGCATCCGACCGTTGTATTAAGCCCTTATTGCGCCTAGCTTCACCAATGTTATGACCCTTATGTTCTTCAAATAATAGGGTCTGAATTGCACCGACTGAGCGCAGTCTTTCAACACCGTGTCGGACAGGTGTTTGAGAGCCAGAGGCGCGTGTGCCACAAATGGTTGCTCATGCAGTACTAACCCAGCCAGCAGCCCTTGTCTTTCATATTCATTATAGCAAAAGGTTCGTTCAGTGTTTGTTGGGTAGGCTGCTCCATTATGACAATCTTTCTTTGTTTCAAATGTGTTCCATTTGTTTTGTATTTGTCACTTACGTCTCAATAATGGAGCAGCCTACCCGACAAACACTGAACGAACCTTTATGGCATTTGTCCATTTTTCAAATTGTTTCAACAGTTCTTTTATTTTTCGTTTTTTTTATTTAAGAAATATGGAGCAGCTGACCTGTAGACCACCGAAGAAACCTTTTTGACATTTGTACTGGTTTTCAAAATTCTTCATTTTTTTATAATTTACGTTTTTTGTATGTAAGAAACATGGAGCAGCCTACCTGCCGACCACCGAACGAACCTTTCCACAATAAGACAAATGAAAAATAAATATTGAACACATTTGAAGAAATGAAAATATCATAATGGTTTATTGAGTGTATATGTAAGGTAGGCTGTGCCATTATTGAGGCATAAATGACAAATACAAAACAAATGGAACACATTTGAAACAAAGAAAGATTGTTATAATGGAGCAGCCTACCTGCCGAACACCGAACGAACCTTTTTGACATTTGTTGTATATCAGACATTTCATTTCTTTTTTCTTACAAAAACGTCAATGCTTTGCAACATCTCAGCAGTCACCCCTTTATATCCCAGCATCATTAGCGTCTTTAAACAAGAACAACATAATTTATGTGCATTGTCGGAGGCGTCTGAGAATGTGCAAGAAGCAGCGCGACCCCACCATGTGGTGTTGACGTTACTCAAACCAGCGTTCGTCATACGGGACGATTTGACGCCGATCGGGCCGTTCGTTACCCAAAATGTTCGTCTTTTGGGGCGATCGTTATGCGAGGTACCACTGTATTTGGTAAAATTCAATTTATTATTCAATTATTATGGGACTAGTTTATAATGCACACCTTTAGATTGTGAATAATTTGATACCATAATGAACGATGTAGCACAACAATTGAGGTCAGAACACTGGAAAGATTATAAATACTTGTGGTGATGAGCGTCCAAAATTAACCCTTAAACTGCGCATGGCGTATATATACGCCCTGAGTAACATGTCCCACAGTGCGCATGGCGTATATATACGCCATAGGGTTCCAGACCCGATTCAAATGGCCCGCAGCTACACGGGGTTCACATTAGCTTCCTCAGGGCTCTTGTAAACAGACGCCATTTTTTAAAAAAATCGTGGGCAATATTCTCAGGTGAGAGGCACCGTACTGTTGGAGCAACCAAGGCTGGCGCACGCAGCATGAGCGAGCAGCATTGCTGTTCAGCTTGTGACCACAGCATCGCCGAAAAATGTCAAAATAAATATATAATTGTTATTATTTAGCGATGACAATATTACAGATGACCCCTGACTGTGATATAAATAACCAGGGTTGTGAAAATAGCAGGATTGTTGTAATAATTAGCGCTGTAGGAGGAATGATGCTGAGAGACGGAGGGAGACAGCATCGTTTACTGACTGTGTGACCACCTGTTACTGTTTACATTCACCATACCAGCTCAGTGGTTCTCTAAGGTGAACACAAATGTAGATACTTATATATAATGTGTGTATTAGTGTAAGAACAGCAAAAGGATTATGCTGGGAGGAGCCATTTGGGTGACGGAGGTGACGTCGTCTGCACGATTTGTCTAGCTGTTTAGAGAGTGGCCACTATGCTTTTTGGGCGCACTACAAGCTTAGATGTACAGTTATGGTGCATAAAACATGTAGATATTTATATATAACATGTGTATAAAGGGTAATAACACTGCAAACAGTATAGTTGGGGGAGAAAGTTTAGTGCGAGTGACCTTGAAAGAATGAGGGAGCCGCCAGCCGCCAGCTGTGTATAGCAACAACGCTTAGTGCCTGAACTAACTATATCAGTTTAGCTGTACAGTTGTGGTGAACAAAATATATACATACTTATATATAACGTCTGTATATAGTGTAATAACACCACAAATGGTATTGTTTGGGAAGAAAGTTTAGTGCGTGTGTTGAGGGAGTGGCAGCGAGAGGCTGGCTGGTGTGTGGCGGTAACTCTTCGTTGCTTTTCGACTCTCAATACCAACTTAGTGGTTCGTTATGGTGACCAAAACATGCAGATACTTATATAAAACCTGTGAATAGAGTGTAATAGCAGCAAAACTATTTGTTTATTGTTTTATAAACATAATAATAGAATCACAAATATGCACACCATACTTTTGAGTATAGCGATTATTCACCACTTTTATTATATAAATATATTACAATACAGACTATTGAATAATATTACTGCCAAAAAATAAAAAAAAATCAATCGGAGACATTGAAACAATTAGGAAATAATATCTTTGTGGCAACTCCCACCTGTCAGCGCGGGTGACGCTGACCGACCCTGACGCTCGCTCTGTCAACGCCCACTTTCTGGGGGAGCCCCGTCGGCCCCGGAGCTATCCCAGGCTGATATGCTAATGTCAGACTTTGGCATCAGTCATGTGTATGGAGTTCTTAGGCCTACCGGGAACCACGGCCAGAACCGGGCCCCCTCAGAGAGGCACGGGGAGCAATGGCCTATAGAAGCCCCCGTGTGGTTGGAAGCATTCTATGTCTGCCATCGACCGGGACAGGCACCCAGAAAGGTAAGCGCCCCAAAACAAACCCCTATTCTGGTTAAAATTGCTACCAAAAGCCGAACTAGTGGATAGAACTCCCAAAGAAAAACTAGCAAACTAGTGTGACGTCACACGCTGCCGCGCCGCTGTCTGCGCAGCTCCCCCCTCCCCGGGAGGGGAAGGGGGAGCCCCAGACCCTCCGCGCCGGCTACCCACCCTCAGTTCTTGAGGCTGATGCTATAGGCGAAGGTCGTGTGCTCTGGCTCCGGTGTTCGCTACAACACTGTGCTTGCGTGTGGTGTTTGTTTTCTGGGTGCGAGAGCCAGGAGTAATTTGGTACTCGGGCTGCATGCGCCTAGGGTTTCCTTCCCTAGGTGCCCTGTAAGTACTACCCTGGGGCTTGGGGCCACCTTCCACAGGCTCCTTGGGATCTGCCTCTGCTGGTCCGTTTTACCTTTTTTCGGTTTTTCGGCCGCCTGTTGGGCTCTTGGGTGTTCTGTTCTCCCTTGTTACTGGCAGGTAAGAGGCAGTTTGCACTGGTAGGGGCGCAGGGTGCTGCACAGCTTGTATTCCCGACATAGCGGCCGGCTCTGTTCCCTGGGGTTCGCTGTCCTCTTGCGGGGTTTTGTTTTTCTTTTGTTTTTGCCTGGTGGGGGGTTCTGTCATATTCGTTCCTTTGTTTTAACCCTGTCACGGTTATTCTCGATGGCGCCCCCTGCTAGGTCCCCGTGAGTGTACACGTCCCTGGGGTACAGCTTTAGAAGTTCGATTGGTAGTTTTGGGCGCCGGTTAGCAGCTCCCTGCCTGGGACTACCTGAGCGCGAGTCCTCTTAAAGTAAACGCTCAGGACCCTGGGAATCCCCTAGGGGGCGCGTGGGTCCGATGGATGTGACCCCGGAGTCCCCACTCGCGGTGTGCGAGTTTGAGGGTTGCTCGGTCCCTTTGTCTCAGGGTGACCCTCACTGTTTTTGCCTCTGCCATGCTGCCTGTTGGGTCGGTGATACTTTCGACCCTGAGTCCTGTGAGTGTTGCTGCTTACTTGTGACTCAATTTACCCAATCCTCTGATGATTCTCTTCGGGTACAGGCAGCAAGTGCGTTGCAGGCTAGGTTCGTCTGTTGCAACGCGCTAGGTTGGTTGCTCACCCGGATGCCCGAGGCTGCCCCGCTTTGNTTTCTTTCGTATCAGCACGCAAACTTTAACCATAGCGTAATCTTTTGATTTATCGGTAATGGCTTGAGCAATAGCATTCCTCTCAATAGGCTTCCCTAATCCATACTGAGTTGCCAAGGCTACTATGCTTGGTCCTTGACTGCCTCTGCTGATGTGATGGATCCGGGTGTTGGACGGTCTTCTCTGATGCATCTCTTTAGATTATACAATTGCGTTCTGGAGTAAGCGGTGGCGTGAGGATACTTATCAGCAATGTCCTGCGACATGCCGTAGGGGGAGCATGATATACAATTTACAGAGTAGACAATGCAGCACTCTCGATTGTTAAACTCCTCATCCGTCATGTATCCCTGATGAATTTCTACAGAGTTCATTTTGGCTATGGAGATCTTTTCCCCAACGCGATATATATGAAACACAGGGA
>WNGS01166011.1:23483049-23548049 GCA_020271785.1 Procambarus virginalis | reverse complement strand
TGCTGGATCGAACGATTACTAATAGCTGATGAGTGAAAACTTCCCGCTATGGAAAGACACCAGGTCAGACCCTAACGAGACGGAATGAGTAGACAGACATACATTTTTCAAATGTTATTTATTTGGATAGAAGAAAGTTTGACTGTGTTACAAGTCAGAGCTATTTCACTATTGACTCATTCGGTCTGTTTACATTTGGATAATGTAGGTCTGATTTCAAGGCTGTGAGACGATCTTGTACTCATGGATAATGAACAAGTCCCAGCTTCCCAGTCCTTGAAATCGCATCTTGTTCGGTCAGCTGCATCCCAACGGAAGGGAATATACATCAACGAGTGCTTGACTAGGAAAAGACAGCAACTCCTCTACCGCCTGCGTCAAATCCGTCATCAAAACCCAGAGGCGATTCATCAGTGCTTTGTAAGAGATGGATTGATTAAAGTGAGAAAGACTGCTGAGGGGAAAATGTTTACAATTACTAATGAAGAGAACCTCAACACTTTCCTCTCCCAAAGTGGTTTGCCTCACCTTATTGTCACTTTCAATGAATCAACTTAATTAACCCCCTTGTCACCTAGTGCGGGCTAGGTAACTTAAGTCTCCTTGTTTCACTTCTAGCTGAATTTCTAAATTACTCTTTACTAGTCTGTTACTGGACTTAATTAATTGTCTTAATTATTCCTTTAGGTCTTAATAGTTGTACAGTCATAACTGAACTAGTTATATTATATAATCATTTGCTTAAATTTGTCCTATACTTATTTTTCAACTTTTTTCTCTGATTTCGTCTTTTACCTAGTTTGCCTAGCCTCGCCATACTCCTTTACTCCAGTGTACCCTGGCTTTGCCTGTGTCTCAAATAGCATATTGTTACTTTCAGTGTACCTGAGAATACTTGTAAGCAATCTACCTCAATTTTCTTTTTTTGTTCATTTTGTTTTTGTATTGTATAGTTTTGTTTATATCTTTTTTGTATATCTATACCTTTTGTATTGTATAGTCTATGTTTATATGTTTTTTCTCTGAGTTCATTTACTACCTAGGTTGCCTAGCCTCACCATACTCCCTTACTCCATTGTACCCTTGTAAGACCCTTGTTAGCTACCTCATTTTTTCTTTGTTGTTCATTTTGTGTTTGTTTTGTATAGTCTTGTTTATATATTTTTTCCCCACTTATAGCTTAATTCGACTTTGTATTTACCACAACTGCCTTGTTTTCCTGCAACCAGCCTCTTTATGCAGTCACGTATAGACCCTGAACTAAACCTCTTATCCACTATCTATGACAATCATCATTTTAATGATCTAAATTGCAGTTATTTTGCAGCACAAGATGTTAACAATGTATTAACTCATAATCACAATATCTCTGTAATCAACCTGAACGTTAGATCCCTAGGTAAACATTTCGATGATGTTAGTGCCTTGATTGAAACTGTTGACAACAAATTCACTTTTATTGTACTTACTGAAACATGGTTGAAAGAGGATACTACTCAACTCTTTAACATGCCTAACTACTTGGCAATTCACAACTGTCGTCAAACTCAGAGAGGTGGTGGTACTGCTCTTTACTACCATCATGAACTAACATGCTTAAAAGTAATTAGAACTAGAGACTGCTGTGGGGAGTATATCTTCGCCAGTTTCAGAGTAAAGGGTACCGAATCTATCCTGTCTGTGGGAGCAGTCTATAGGATTCCTAACACTGATGTGCCCGAATTCAATTCAAACCTTAGAAATCTAATACTCGATAACAGACTTAACAAAAACCATCTAATTATCGCAGGGGACTTTAATATTGACCTCTGCGAGCCTGAGCACCCTACTACTGTTAGCTTCCTCAACTGTATGAATTCCTGCTTCCTCATACCCTTAATCACTAGACCTACAGAATCACTGATAGTACTGCCACGACTCTAGATCACATCTGGACCAACATAACCTCTCCGCTTACTTCAGGTATAATCACCGACAGTACTACAGACCATTACCCACATTTCTCTTAACTAACATTAACAAACCACCTCTAGAGTCAAGGGAGATAAGTTTTAGGCTGCACAATGAATCTGCTATAGGCAATTTTATAACTGCTGCTGATAATGTCAACTGGGAGTCAGAGTTGGTAACATAGGGACATCAACCTAGCAGTGCAATCTTTTCTTCAAAAAACACTAAGCCTTTATAACACCCACTGTCCTATGCTTACAAAACAAGTCACAACCAAAAGGCTTAACAATCCCTGGCTAACAAAGGGAATACTTAAATCCATTAATAAAAAACATGACCTTGAGAAGAAGTATAGATTAGGTATTGTCTCCAAAGAATTCTCAAAGAATTACTCTTTACTGCTATCTAAGATAATTAGACGAGCCAAACTAAATACTACGAAGATAAATTTACCCAAATAAAGAGCAACATTAAAAAAACTTGGAGCACAATTTCACAAATCTTGGGATCAAAGAAGATTCTAAATAACAAACATACACTCCTGTCCAATAACGATGGTCAGCTTTCAGCCTCTGATTCTGCTATTGAGTTCAATAGGTTCTTCTCTTCTATTGGTTCTTCCCTTGCGAACGATATTCCATCCTCCAGTACTGGTGTTAACGACTATCTTACAGGTAACTATCCACAGTCTCTGTACTTAAAGCCTATTAATTCCACTGAAGTCAATGAGATAATCCTTTCCCTTAAAACCAAGTCTAGTGCCCTTGAGGAATACCAACTTTAATTTACAAAAAAGCCTCCAGAACTTTAGCCCCTGCAATTGCATTGCTCTTCAACAAGTCACTTGAACTCCAAACCTTTCCAGATATTCTAAAAAAAGCGAGAGTAACCCCGGTACACAAATGTGGGGATCTCACAGATGTTAACAACTACAGACCTATATCAATCCTGCCTAACCTGTCAAAAATATTTGAGAAATTAATCTACAAGCAGCTTTACTCTTATCTAGCCAAACACAATATACTTAGCTCTTGCCAATATGGCTTCAAACCCAAAAAAAGCACTAATGATGCACTTATTAGCATGATTAACTTGATTCATACAGCTCTTGATAAAAATGAGTTCCCTGTTGGTTATTTGTGGACCTGCGAAAGGCTTTTGACACTGTCAACCACCAAAACCTTCTTCTTAAATTACATCATTATGGAGTCAGAGGACACTCCCTGCAATACCTCAAATCTTACCTTACTGACAGACTCCAGTATGTTTCTGTGAACAATTCAATTTCTCCCACCCTACCCATCAACATTGGTGTTCCTCAGGGCAGTATACTTGGCCCTCTCCTCTTTCTCATCTACATTAATGACCTTCCAAATGCCTCCCAACACCTCAAACCAATTCTGTTTGCTGACGACACAACCTTCATTTACTCCAGTCCTGACCCCCTTGCTCTAAATGCCACAGTGAATACTGAGCTAGAGAAAGTCCATCTTTGGCTAACTGCTAACAAACTCACCCTTAACATTGACAAAACTTTCTATATTCTGTTTGGCAATAAATCCTCTAACCAAATAAATCTCAAGATTAACAATACCCAAATTTGTAACAAATTAGATGGCAAATTCCTTGGCGTTCTCATTGATCACAAGCTTAATTTCCAGGGACACATTCTAAATATATCAAAAAAAGTTTCAAAAACTGTTGGCATTCTTTCTAAGATCAGATATTATGTACCCCGCCCTGCCCTGATGACTCTCCATTACTCCCTCATCTATCCATATCTCAACTATGGTATTTGTGCTTGGGGTTCTACTACCCAAAATCATTTACGTCCTCTAATTACTCAACACAAAGCTGCTATTAGGACAATATCCAACTCTGGCCCCAGACATCACTCGGTACCCCTACTCAAATCTCTCAATATGTTAGATATTAAGTCACTGCACATTCTCTCATGTGTATTATACATATATAAAACGCTGAACTGTAATGCCAATCCTGACCTCAAAAGCTTCATTGAAAGCTGTAACAGAACCCATGAGCACCACACCAGAAATAAATACAGTTTTGATATTCCAAGAGTACGACTTAACCAAACTAGAAATGCTCTACAAATCAAGGGACCCAGAATGTGGAATGACCTTCCCAACCATGTTAAAGACTGTACCTCTCTCAACCAGTTTAAGATTAAAACTAAACACTACCTGATAAACTCCCTGTAACCTACCTTACCCCTCTATTGTCAACCCATGTCTTATTTTTTTTTTTTTATTCAACGCTGTTTGTCTACATATTGTATTTGTGCTGCTTTTCAGTCATGTTCCCCCCTTTTTTGTACCTTTATTTGTATCTGTTCTCAAAACATTTTATTCTTTTTGTTCAATTAGTATTAAGTTTTAGATATTAATGTTTTCTTGCCCGAAACGCATTGCGTAATAGTGGCTTTAGGCATTGTATGTACTATCTCTATCTATAAATCGATCCACTTATGTAAAATCTCTCTATGTATGTACCTTTCCTGAATAAACATATTTATATTTATTTATTATAGTCAGAGAGAGAGAAAGACCTGGGGGTTGATATCACGCCAGACCTGTCCCCTGAAGCTCATATCAAGAGGATAACATCAGCAGCATATGCCAGGTTGGCTAACATAAGAACGGCCTTTAGAAACTTGTGTAAGGAATCTTTCAGAACATTATATACCACATATGTCAGACCAATCCTGGAGTATGCGGCTCCAGCATGGAGTCCCTATCTAGTCAAGCATAAGACTAAACTGGAAAAGGTTCAAAGGTTTGCCACCAGACTAGTACCCGAGCTGAGAGGTATGAGCTACGAGGAGCGACTGCAGGAATTAAACCTCACTTCGTTGGAAGACAGAAGAGTTAGGGGGGACATGATCACCACATTCAAGATTCTCAGGGGAATCGACAGGGTTGATAGAGACAGGCTGTTTAACACAAGGGGCACACGCACTAGGGGACACAGGTGGAAACTGAGTGCCCAAATGAGCCACAGAGATATTAGAAAGAACTTTTTTAGTGTCAGAGTGGTTGACAAATGGAATGCATTAGGAAGCGATGTGGTGGAGGCTGACTCCATACACAGTTTCAAGTGTAGATATGATAGAGCCCATTAGGCTCAGGAAACTGTACACCTGTTGATTGACGGTTGAGAGGCGGGACCAAAGAGCCAGAGCGCAACCCCCGCAAGCACAACTAGGTGAGTACAACTAGGTGAGTACAAGGCTCTGTACTTGGACCCATTCTGTTTCTGATATATGTAAACGATCTTCCAGAGGGTATAGACTCGTTCCTCCCAATGTTTGCTGAAGCAAAAATTATGAGAAGAATCAAAGCAGATGAAGATAGACAGTGACTACAGGACGACCTGGACAACTGGAGGAATGGTCTAGAAAATGGATACTAACGTTTATCTAAGGAAAGAGTAAAGTAAGGAAATTAGGCGAAGGGAGCAGGAAGCTGAACACAATGTACCATCTGGGAGGTGAAATCCTGCAAGAGTCAAATAGAGAGAAAGATCTGGTGATTGATATCACACTGAACCTGTCCCCAGAAGCCCACATCAAAAGGATATCATCAGCGGCATATGCTAGATTGGCCAACATAAGAACTGCCTTTAAAAACTTGTGTAAGGAATTGTTCAGTACCTTGTATACCACTTATGTCAGACAAATCCTGGAATATGCAGTTCTAGCCTGGAGTCCATACATAAACACAAGACAAAGTTAGAGAAGATTCAGAGGTATGCCACCAGACTCGTCCCAGAACTGAGAGGTATGAGCTACGAAGAAAGGCTAAGGGAGCTGAACCTCATGTCCCTGGAACACAGAAGAGTAAGGGGAAAAATGATAACCACCTACAAAATTCTCAGGGGAATTAACAGGATGAACAAATACAAACTATATAACATGGGTGGAACACGAACAAGGGGGACACAGGTGGAAACTTAGTACCCAAAGGAGCCACAGAGACATTAGAAAGAATTTTTTCAGTGTCAGAGTAGTTAATAGATGGAATGCAGTAGGCAATGATATGGTGGAGGCTGACTCAATACACAGTTTCAAATGTAGATATGATAGAGCCAAGTAGGCTCAGGAACCTGTACACCAGTTGATTGACAGTTGATAGACGGGACCAAAGAGCCAAAGCTCAACCCCAGCAAGCACAACTAGGTGAGAACAATTAGGTGAGTACTACCACATTGGTACACTACCACACTGGTACACTACCACACTGGCACACTACCACACTGGTACACTATCACACTGGTACATTACCACACTAGTTCACTACCACACTAGTACACTACCACACTACCACAGGAGGAGGCGGAGTGGCCCTACTCATGAGAAAGGAATGGAGTTTTAAGGAGATGGCTATCCCGGGCTGTGAGGAGTTCAGAGACTACATAGCAGGCACCATGACAATGGGAGGACCAAGAATAGTAGTAGCAGTAATATATAACCCTCCACCAAATGACAGAAGACCCAGTCAAGAGTATGAAAACAACAACATAGCAGTTAACACTATAATTGAGAGGGCAGCCTCTGCTGCCTGTAGAAATAGATCCCAAAAGCTCATGATGGGGGACTTCAATCACGGAAGGATTGACTGGGAGAATAAGGAATCGCATGGAGGCGAGGATACGTTGAGAGCCAAACTACTGGTAGTGGTGACTAAAAACTTTTTAACCCAGCATGTCAGAGAACCCACAAGGATGAGAGGAAATGACGAAACAGCGAGACTCGACCTGGTCTTCACCCTGAACGACTCTGAAATAAGAGAAATCGGTTTTGAGGCCCCAGTAGGAATGAGCGACCACAGTGTATTGGTGTTTGAGTACCTGATTGAAGAAGGGTTATTGAACTCGAGGAGGGATACCGAAACCAAAAGGTTAGCATACCGAAAGGGAAACTATGAGGAGATAAGAAAATTCCTAACAGATATAGCATGGGAAACAGAGCTGAGGGAAAAAACGGCCCAAGATATGATGGAATACATCACGCAAAAATGCAAGGACGCAGCAAACAAGTTTGTCCCAGCCCAAAAGGAAAGCAGTGAAATGAAGATGAGAAACCCATGGTTTAATCAGAGATGTAGGCTAGCTAAGCAGCAAAGTAATAGGGCATGGAGAAACTATAGGAATAACAGGACACTGGAGAGCAGAGAAAGATACCAGAATGCCAGGAATGAATATGTCAGGATGAGAAGAGAGGCAGAAAGACAATACGAAAATGACATCGCAAGCAAGGCAAAGACTCAGCCTGAATTGCTGCATAGCCACATCAGGAGAAAAACAACAGTAAAGGAACAGGTTATGAAATTAAGGATAGGGGCGGAAGGATTCACTACAAACAACAAGGAAGTGTGTGAGGAACTGAATAAGAAATTCCAGGAGGTCTTCACCTTAGAGCAAGGAGAAATCCCAGAGATAAGAGAGGGAATAGCAAACCAGGAACCACTGGAAGAGTTTGAGATTACCAGCGGGGAAGTAAGGAAGTGTTAACTAGAGTTGGATGTGACAAAGGCTATAGGCCCAGATGGAATCTCCCCTTGGATACTAAAGGAAAGAGCAGAAGAACTGTGCCTACCACTCTCCATAGTGTATAACAAATCACTGACAAAAGGGGAACTGCCAGAAATTTGGAAAGCAGCTAACGTAGTACCGATATACATGAAAGGGGATAGACAAGAGGCACTGAATTACAGGCCAGTGTCCCTAACCTGCAAGCTAAGATTGTGCGAAGAAAGCTAGTGGAGCACCTGGAGCGAAAGAACTTTGTAACACAGCATCAACATGGGTTCAGGGATGGCAGGTCCTGCCTCACAGGGTTACTTGAATTCTACGACCAGGCAAGAAAGAGAAGGGTGGGCAGACTGCATATTTTTGGATTGTCAGAAAGCCTTTGATACAGTGCCACACAAGAGGCTAGTGAAAAAGCTGGAGATGCAGGCTGGAGTGAAAGGGAAGGTACTCCATTGGATAAAGGAGTACCTAAGCAACAGGAGACAACGAGTCAGTGTGAGGGGTGAGGTCTCAGATTGGCGAGAGGTTACGAGTGGAGTCCCGCAGGGGTCAGTCCTTGGACCTATACTGTTTCTGATATATGTAAATGATCTCCCAGAGCGTATAGAATCGTTTCTCTCAATGTTTGCCGATGATGCAAAAATTATGAGGAGGATTGAAACAGAGGATGATAGTAGGAGGCTACAGGATGACCTAGACAGACTGAGTGAATGGTCCAACAAATGGCTGTTGAAGATCAACCCGAGTAAATGTAAAGTAATGAAACTAGGCAGTGGAAACAGGAGGCCAGACACAGGATACAGAATAGAAGATGAAGTACTTAATGAAACGGACAGAGAGAAAGATCTAGGAGTTGATATCACACCAAACCTGTCTCCTGAAGCCCACATAAAAAGAATAACGTCTGCGGCATATGCGAGGCTGGCTAACATCAGAACAGCGTTCAGGAACCTGTGTAAGGAATCATTCACAATCTTGTACACCACATATGTAAGACCAATCCTGGAGTATGCGGCCCCAGCATGGAGCCCCGTACCTTGTCAAGCACAAGACGAAGCTGGAAAAAGTCCAAAGGTATGCCACTAGACTAGTCCCAGAACTAAGAGGCATGAGTTACGAGGAAAGGCTGCGGGAAATGCACCTTACGACACTGGAAGACAGAAAAGTACGGGGAGACATAATCGCAACCTACAAAATCCTCAGAGGAATCGACCGGGTAAACAAGGATAAACTATTCAACACTGGTGGGACGCGAACAAGGGGACACAGGTGGAAACTGAGTATCCACATGAGCCACAGAGACGTTAGAAGGAACTTTTTCAGTGTCAGAGTAGTTAACGGATGGAATGCATTTGGCAGTGATGTGATGGAGGCTGACTCCATACACAGTTTCAAATGTAGATATGATAGAGCCCAGTAGGCTCAGGAATCTGTACACCTGTTGACTGACAGTTGAGAGACGGGACCAAAGAGCCAAAGCTCAACCCCCGCAAGCACAAATAGGTGAGCACAAATAGGTGAGTACACTGGTACACGACCACACTGGTACACTACCACACTGGTACACTACCAAACTGGTACACTGTACACTACCACACTGGTATACTGGTACACTACCACACTGGTACACTACCACACTGGTACACTGGTACACTACCACACTGGTACACTGGTACACTACCACACTGGTACACTACCACACTGGTACACTACCACACTGGTACACTACCACACTGGTACACTACCACACTGGTACACTGGTACACTACCACACTGGTACACTGGTACACTACCACACTGGTACACTGGTACACTGGTACACTGGTACACTACCACACTGGTACACTGGTACACTACCACACTGGTACACTGGTACACTGGTACACTGGTACACTACCACACTGGTACACTGGTACACTACTACACTGGTACACTGGTACACTACCACACTGGTACACTGGTACACTGGTACACTGGTACACTGGTACACTACCACACTGGTACACTGGTACACTACTACACTGGTACACTGGTACACTACCACACTGGTACACTACCACATCACGACTGCTCGCCAAATACTTAACATCATATCACCTGTGGAAAGTCAAACCTCATAACTCCCTCACAAATTATAAACGTCTCCTCCCCCCCCCACCCATGGCTATCCTTCCCTTCCCCCCTTACCCCCACTTCCTCCCCCCTCACCCCCACATCCCACCCCCCTCACCCCCACCCCCTCCCCCTCACTTGCAGGTATCCATTACTTCTCTTCCCCAACACCTGGTTCCCCAATAACTTACTGTAGTAATTCCCACATGTAGCCTGTATGGATGTATATGTCAACCCCCTTCCCTATCTCCCCCTTCCCCATCTTCCCCTACCCCATCTCCCTCTTCCCCATCTCCCCCTACCCCATCTTCCCCTACCCCATCTCCCACTACCCAATATCTACCCATCACCTCCCCCCCCTCCGGGTCTTCATCCAGGCACTGATTAAAAATACGATTTTATTCACTGTGCCAGAGAGGAGGAGGAGGAGGAGGAGGAGGGGGAGGAGAAGCGGGAGAACTGGAGTAGAAGGATTGGTAGAGGAGCAGGTGGGAAGAGGAAGAGGCACTGGGAGGGGGAGGAAGTGGGGTAATGAGGGGGGTGGAGGGGCAGGGAGGGAGGTAGAGGAGCAGGGAGGGAGGTAGAGAAGCAGGGAAGGAGGTAGAGGAGCAGGGAGGGAGGTAGAGGAGCAGGGAGGGAGGTAGAGGAGCAGGGAGGGAGGTAGAGGAGCAGGGAGGGAGGTAGAGGAGCAGGGAGGGAGGTAGAGGAGCAGGGAGGGAGGTAGAGGAGCAGGGACGGAGGTAGACGAGCAGGGAGGGAGGTAGACGAGCAGGGAGGGAGGTAGACGAGCAGGGAGGGAGGTAGACGAGCAGGGAGGGAGGTAGACGAGCAGGGAGGGAGGTAGAGGAGCAGGGAGGGAGGTAGAGGAGCAGGGAGGGAGGTAGAGGAGCAGGGAGGGAGGTAGAGGAGCAGGGAGGGAGGTAGAGGAGCAGGGAGGGAGGTAGAGGAGCAGCAGGTGTTCAGGTAAGGCCACAGATTAGTCAATCAAAGCTGTATGTTGCTTAACTTTTAATTTATAAAAAGTGTAAATAATAATAATTTAATTATAAATCCGTCCGTTTTAACTTGAACAAATATTTCCGAAATCAGGAACGTAATAAGAATTAAATCTCACATAGTTATGAAGGGAAACTTGTTTGTGGTTCATCTTATGAGGTCCCATAGTTGAGGAGAGAAAACCAATTAGGCTCAGAGGGTTCTCCAGCCCAGCTACTGATGATCGTTTCTAAGATTCAAGTCACGACAGTTGTCTGGGTCCCTGGTACTTATTTACTGCTAGGGGGAACAGAGGCATCAGATCAAAGGAAACGCGCTAAAGCGTCTCTGTCCCACTACGGGGATCGAACCTGGGATCCTTGGGTTGTGATCTACCACGTGACCAATGCGCTACTCATATAAAATTGGATATATGGGCCAAATCGTATACAGGCGTTTCGACAAAGCTCGTTTTTCAAAGCCTTATATATCGAAAGGCATATTGTTGTGTTGGTTAGGTAATGTATGGTATGTTGTAAAATATACGCTGCATTTACGGCTTCGCCGAGTAAGTGGCTCCATGGGTTCACTCACCCTGTGGGTGAAAAAGTATCTCCTGTTCTCATCCTACTTTGTGGCTGGTTGAGCTTGAAACCTTTGCTCATTGCTTGTTACATCGGACCTTTTAAAGAAATTGATCGGATCAACATCCTCCAAATTGTACAGTATTTTAAAAGTTTCAATGAGATCCACCCATGGCTTCAATATCATTTTCATTTCCCACTTTACCATAAATTTGTGTAGCATCTGCAAATTTGATGATGCGGTTTGTAATATTCTCATCTATATCATTGACGTATATGACAAAAAGGGTAGGTCCCAAAATGGACTCCTGAGGTTCCCCAATTACCACATTTCTCCACTCAGATTCGTTCCCATTTAGCATGACCCTTTGTTTTAACCATTGTTTTATCCATTCTAGTATCTACTATTTATTCCATGTGCCTGTAATTTCCTTTCTAGTCTTGCATGTGGTACCTTATCAAGGGCTTTAGCAAAATCCATGTTTACTACATTAACCGGAAGTCCCTTGTCTGAGTAACTGGTGACCGCTTCCAAAAAAGTGAGCATGTTTGTATGGCAGGATCTATTTTTAACAAACCCTTGTTGTGTCGATTTTATAAGTGTGTTCACTGGAAGATGGTGAATGATTATACGTTTGCACATGTGTGGCAACATAGCCTCCCGGTTTGGTGCCTTCTTTTGATAATTACTTACTTACAGATGTGTGATGTCAAACTGATCGGACGGTAGTTTTCTGCTGAGATCTGTATTTTTTCTGCTATTCCATAGGTTTATAACCCTGTTGTTAAAAAAGCATCTCCTGTTTTCTGTCCTACATTGTGGCTTGTTGAGCTTGAAACCGTTGCTCCTTGTTTGTGTTACATCTGACCTTTCGAAGAATTTGCCTGTATCAATATCCTCCAAATTGCTCAATATTTTAAATGTTTCGATGAGATCCGCTCTGTCACGTCTAGTTTGCAGTGATGTTAGCACTGTGGCCCTCGACCTTTCCTAGTATGATAGCTGATTTAGTTCTGGAATGATTTGTTGTTGCCCAGTTGAACTTTCTCCAAAAAAGCTGTCATTTTGAAGATGAGGTATCGATGCTTGGATAACATAATCCTTGGATAAAATAGTGCCCCCCTCCCATCCCCCAGAGATTTATACAGTTGAATAACTACCTTCTTTTCCTTAAAGTCAAAAGTTCGTTTGATTATTCCTTAGGCTTGGTTAGCTTTATTACTGCCTACCTTGAGGTGAGGTGATTGAGGTGCCGCTCCCACTTGTGCAACTTTCAGTGAAAGATGGATTCTGATTCCATGGTCATTCTCTTCACCAATCTGCTACAAGGTTATGTTGTTAATTTGGTAGTTGTGACATGGATTGTTATGCCCCGCATGCAAGGTCTTGCATTTATCGATATTAAAAAGATCTGTCAAAATCAATCTGTCAAAATATCTTTGTATTTAAACACACGTTAAACTCTACGGACGTTGGGTTGCACATTTCATGTCCACTGACTTGGTGAATCAAAAATGTTTATTCAGGTAAAAGTACATGCAATCGTTATGTACTTAATCCAAACAACTTTATCATTGTGTTCATTGCTGTCTTCTTTTATGTGCTAGCCATATGCTGTATTGCGCCTACTAATTTTTGTTAAACTACCATTCAAGCTGTCATTGCAATCAATCTGAGCTACCTATGTGCTTTAATATACCTACAAATTTCTCTCATCTTTTATTTTTTTTCTTGCTATGTACCTGTTATCATTTTTATAAATATTGCTAGTATTTACCTACTTAAAATTTTCTTAGATTAAGGACCTGCCAGAAACGCTGCGCGTACTAGTGGTTTTACAAGAATGTAATTACTATGCTATGTATCCTCACAATCCCAATGTACCTTCTTGTATATAAATAAATAAATAAATAAACTTTGACTAAACCTTAATACTAATTGAGATTAAAGTATAAATTGTGTAGGAAAGGAAAAAAACGGGGGAGGGGGAGGCAGAAATCAGCAATTATACAACTTGGTCAACAAACAGTATTGTTTGAAAATATCAAGACATGAGTTGACAGTTAGGGGGTAAGGTAGGTTACATGGAGTTTATTAGGTAGAACTTAGTTTTCCTCTTAAACTGATTGAGAAAAGTACAGCCATTGACATGATTGGGAAGGTCATTCCACATTCTGGGTCCCTTGAGTTGTAGAGCATTTCTAGTTTGGTTAAGCCATTTTATATGTCTTTGAAATCATAAATTTGCATTATTAATAATTAATTCAAATAATTAACATATACGCTATGTGCATAAAACGATTTGAAGAGATGATAACCCAGACTTAAATTACAAGAGTTTGGTTAACTCTTGGAATATAAAATAGGTATTTGTTTCTGGTGTGGTGCCCATGGGTTCTGTTACAACCTTCTAGGAAGTGTTTAAGGTCAGGATTGACATTCCAGTTCAGAGTTTTAAATATATAGAGTACACATGAGAGAATGTACAGTGACATACTATCTGACATATTAAAAAATTTGAGTAAGGGGTACCAAGTGCTGTCTGGGGCCAGAGTTTGATATTGTTCTAATAGCAGCTTTGTGTTGAGTAATTAGAGGACGTAGATGATTTTGGGTAGTAGAACCTTTACTAAAGTAAAGAATACGGGTACAGAGAGTAAAAGGGGGGAAAGTAGACATCAGAGAACCCCCCCCCCCCACAGTGTTACAGAACACTTCTGGAACAAGTGCTTCACTGATGGATTTGAACTACAATGCTGTAAATGCTTCACCCACATACTACAAATACAAATAATCGCCAACAGAACCTAAACACCTAACCTAACCTAACCTATGCCTATATATGCACAATATGCTAATATATTATAATATTAAATTACATTTGAGAAAATTCCTGTTTTGAATGAACAGCATGTAAAAATTTATGAATGCATCTATGGGTCGACAGCTGGATGTAATGGACTTGAGTCGAGGACGGGTTGCCCTCTGAACTCATGCACCTCTTTAAGAAGGACTGGCTCCTATTCTAAAGCCTAGCAACTCCTATGAATTCTGAAATGGGGGCTTGATTATCCACAGAGTGCTTACATCATATTTTCCTGTTTTCATCGACGTTGAATAAACATCGATAACTTTGATTCAAAGTTACTCAAGCATATTTTGCACAATGGAAGAGAAAATGGGGGATAAAAGAAAAGATAATTTCATTTATAAATAAAATAAAAGTATAGATAAAATATGAATAAAAGAAGAAGGGAATGGGAATGAAGGAGAGGGAAGATAACAGAAGGGTAAGATACAGGGAGAGTAGGAGGAACAAGATGGAAGTTAACAGAAGGGAGACAGAGAACAGCCGGGAGGGAGTGAAGGTGGGAAGAAGGAAGAACAGAAAGGAGGTAGAGAGAATGGGAAGGAGAGAGAGACAAGCAGTGAGAAAGGTAGACAAAAACAGGAATACATACAGGAAAACACCGACACACAGACAGATCTGGGGTGCGCAGGTTACTGTGGGCACAGTGGGGTATTCCATCTCCATCTTTTTTTTTTTTTTTTTTTTTTTTTTTTTTTTTTTTTTGAGATATATACAAGAGTTGTTACATTCTTGTACAGCCACTAGTACGCGTAGCGTTTCGGGCAGGTCCCTGGAATACGATCCCCTGGCGCGAAGAATCGTTTTTTCATCCAAGTACACATTTTACTGTTGCGTTAAACAGAGGCTACAGTTAAGGAATGCGCCAGTAATCCTCCCGGCCAGGATACGAACCCATGACATAGCGCTCGCGGAACGCCAGGCGAGTGTCTTACCACTACACCACGGAGACTGTTAACTACATCTAGTAGTAGTAGGCATCCATCAGTCTCAGGAGACTATGGAGTTGCGCTCTGGTTGTCGGCTGGAGTGGCCCACTGTGCCCACAGTAACCTGCGCACCCCAGATCTGTCTGTGTGTCGGTGTCAACCTTCCTTATGTTTCTCCATCTATTGTTTATCTATTAAGAGAAAGTCAGTCTTGTCTGTCTGTCCTTCCAAGGTTGGAAGTCAGATTCTTGGGGTTAGAGTTGCATGGTAATTGGTGATTTTTGGATAGTCACATAGGGTAGCTAGGGATAGCCCCATTTGCTTCTTTGAAGGGGAATCGACCTTTACGCCCCTCCCCAACTGTGTGAATTCCTGCTTCCTCATACACTTAATCACTAAACCTACTAAAATCACTGATTCGACTGCCTCTGCTCTTGACCACATCTGGACTAACATAACCTCTCCACTTACTTCAGGGATCTTGATGAGCTAGTTACAAAATTCAATATATATATGTCGTCACATCAACAATGGGTTCGAGATCGACCTCAAGTACAGGTTCTAAATTAAGCAACTGACATATGTGGAGAGCTAGTGTCAAAATTTATATGTTTGCCGTGCACACCGCCCCCCATCCAGCGGGCAGCGGTGGATAGGTTACAATCACTTAGTTACTACCTACAGTTAGCAAACTGGGGATATTTGGCTAAAATTTCTGGTAGCAGATCATTTTGAATGAAATATTTACACATCGCTGGAACATTGGTTATAGAATTGTCTCTAAATTCACGTATCTTTTCGCACTCCATCACATAGTGACGGAGGGTGTGCGAATAATTTTGTTGACACAGTTTACATTTGGTCAGGTCTACATCGGCAGATAATGAGAATTCCCAGAGATACTTGTAACCGAGTCTAAGCCGAGCAGTAGTAACATCTAGAAGTCTGCTGATTTTATTGGATGATCCATAGATGTGTGGCTCCTCTTGCATGATAGTATGATGATAGATGGAACCAAGGAATTTGCCATCTAATTTGTTACAAATTTGGGTATTGTTTATTTTGAATTTATTTAATTTGAGGATTTGTTGCCAAACAGAATATAGAAAGTTTTGTCAATGTTAAGGGTGAGTTTGTTGGCAGTTAGCCAAAGATGGACTTTATTTAGCTCAGTATTTACTGTGGCATTTAGAGCAAGGGGGTCAGGACTGGAGTAAATGAAGGTTGTGTCGTCAGCAAATAGAATTGGTTTGAGGTGTTGGGAGGCATTTGGAAGGTCATTAATGAAGATGAGAAAGAGGAGAGGGCCAAGTATGCTGCCCTGAGGAACACCAATGTTGATGGGTAGGGTGGGAGAAATTGAATTATTCACAGAAACATACTGGAGCCTGTCAGTAAGGTAAAATTTGAGGTATTGCAGGGAGTGTCCTCTGACTCCATAATGATGTAATTTAAGATGAAGGTTTTGGTGGTTGACAGTGTCAAAAGCCTTACGCAGGTCCACAAATAACCCAACAGGGAACTCATTTTTATCAAGAGCTGCATGAATTAAGTTAAGCATACTAATAAGTGCATCGTTAGTGCTTTTTTGGGTCTGAAGCCATATTGGCAAGAGCTAAGTATATTGTGTTTGGCTAGATAAGAGTAAAGCTGCTTGTAGATTAATTTCTCAAAAATTGTTGATAAGTTAGGCAGGATTGATATAGGTCTGTAGTTGTTAACATCTGTGAGATCACTACATTTGTGGACAGGGGTTACTCTCGCTTTTTTAGGATATCTGGAAAGGTTTGGAGTTCAAATGACTTGTTGAAGAGCAATGCAATTGCAGGGGCTAAGGATCTGAATGCTTTTTTGTAAATTAATGTTGGTATCTCCTCAAGGGCACTAGACTTGGTTTTAAGGGAAAGGATTATCTCATTAAATAAATAAATATAAATAAATATGTTTATTCAGGAAAGGTACATACATAAAGTGATTTTACATAAGTGGATTTATAGATAGAGCTAGTACATACAATGCCTAAAGCCACTATTACGCAATGCGTTTCGGGCAAAACGACAGTGGAATTAACGTCAGTGGAATTAGTAGGCTTTAGGTACAGAGACTGTGAATAGTTACCTGTAAGATAGTCCTTAACATCAGTACTGGAAGATGGGATATCATTTGCAAGGGATGACCCAATGGAAAAGAAGAACCTATTGAACTCAATAGCAGAATCAGAGGCTGAAAGCTGACCATCGTTATTGGACAGGAGTGTTGGTTTGTTGTTTAAAATCTTCTTTGAGCCCAATATTTGTGAAATTGTGCTCCAAGTTTTTTTAATGTTGCTCTTTATTTGGGTAAATTTATCTTCGTAGATAAAGAGCAACATTAAAAAAACTTGGAGCACAATTTCACAAATATTGGGCTCATATTCACAAATATGACAGAGTGCTGGGTAGACAGCACACCATGAGCGTAGCTCTCATCCTGTAACTACACGCAGGTAATTACCAGTAGATTGACTGTTGAGAGGCGAGACCAAAGAGCCGAAGCTCAACCCCCTGCAAGCACAACTAGGTGAGTGCAACTAGGTTGATACAGACAGACCTAGTCTTCATTGAGCAATCTGAACTAGTTGAGAAAATGGAAGAATTTGATAGTACTGTACTCGGAAACAGTTAAACCCAACATTTAAAATGATCCATGACTATATGACAATGGTGGAGTGCTTGCTCAAGATCTCCCCCTCCCCATCCGGCCCGTTGGCGCCGTGAGGGGGCTTAGTAGATGGCTGCCGGAGTGTGATGCTCCGTGGGACAGTCCTCTGTCCTTTTGTGGCCTTGCACTCCTGCTGCTGTCTTCTCTAATTGTACCGGATCGCTTTTCCTTTTCCTTATGTTTCGTTTTTCTCCCCCCCCCCCCCTCTTTTCCTCTCTGCTTGTTGTTTCCTGCCGACCTTTTGCTTGTTTTGGTTATTCATTTGGACTTCTTCTATTTTGACGCCCGGGTGCTTGGGAAGGCATACTCTTGCACCCGTAGAACTGTAGTACCCAACGTCTCGAGCGAGGGAAACCTTTTATTGTCAATCCCCCATTCGTCGCTGAACCCGATCTCGACGGACTGACGGTTCTTAAGGTGGCGTTTGTGGGGGGCGTATACTCACGACGCACCCCTAGGGGGCCCCGGCATGATTGGCGATAGCTTCCTGTTGGGTGTCCTGCCTCTAATTGTGGCTCCATGGTGGGTATGGGGGCACATTCGTGGATGAATTTATCACTCTTCGTCTGTATGTCATTGAATGTTTCTGTTGTACCCTCTCGGGCTCGTGGGGTGGGCGACCAAGCCCCCGAGTCGGCCTGTATTGGAAGACCGGGCTCTGTAGCCTCCGCTGCGTTGGGCCCCGACCTTGCTCCTCCTTTGACTCTCCTGACTTCTTCCCCCAGCTCCCCTCCCTCCTCTGTGGTTGGGTCGAGCCTCAAGCCCCCAGTGGTGACCACTTCGTCCCCTGGTGCGGCTAAGTCTCTCGTTGTGACTACTGCGCCTTTTGACCCCTCTCTCTCTGGGGGTTCTCAACGCCGTCCGCGCCACGGCCACACTCGCTCGATTCCTTCCCGTACTGATGCGTATCAGGCCTTGTTTGGTCCTGCTTCATGGGCCAAATACTTTGATCTCCTCCCTCTTGATTCTGCGCCTCCTGACGATTTCTCCCTCCATCGGCATCTTGTTGATTCCGTGGATGCGTCTGTTACCTTCAACCCCACTCGTCTCGGTACACGTGTCATTGCTGCTCCTTCTCAGGATGCAGCTTCCCGCTTGGCTGCCTTATCCTGCCTTGGCGAGATCCTGTTCGGGTCTCAAAGAACGCTCGGTTGAATGCCAGTGTTGGCACTATTCTCCTCCCGCCCCATGTTGCGACCGGTGTTCGGAATCTACAGGACTGCCACGATGACATTCGGTATATCCTTGATGCTCAAGGCCATTCTGTCCTCCAGGTAGACTCGTTTACTCGTCCCCCTCGTGGTCGTCGCCGTCAACCCCTTCGGGTTGTGAAGATCACCTTTGATGGTAGGACCCTTCCATCCTCTGTCATTCTTGCTGGTGCCAGGTGCTCTGTCCAGGAGTATATTCCTTCTCCTCGGCTTTGTGACAAGTGCTGGAGGTTTGGGCATGGTGCCCTCCGCTGCTCTGGGACTGTCTTTCTCTGTCCTTTGTGTGGGGGTGAAGGTCACTCTAAGTCGGAGCTAGTGCACTTCTCCCCAGGCTCGCTGCCTCAACTGCGGTGAGGCCCATCATATCTTCTCCCATGCCTGTATCTATTACAAGCTTGAGGCAGCCGTCCTCAACTTGAAGCACCGGGAGCGTTTATCTTTTCCTGAGGCGAGGCGCCAGGTTCGCCGGCTCCCGCCTTATGCTAACGTCTCTTATGCTCGCGTGTTGCGCTCTTCCTCTCCTCTCCTCCCCGTCCTTGCATCCAAATAAGATGTAGTAGGTCTTTTCTATGTTAAGTGTTTGTTGGTTGACATCCATAAGTGAACTTTTTTTTAGTTCATTATTAACAACATTATTTAGTGTATGTGGGTTGGGGTTAGAGTAGATGAGGGTAGTATCATCAGCAAACAAAATAGGTTGCAGAATGTTAGAGACATTAGGCAGATCATTGATGTATATAAGAAATAGAAGAGGTCTATGAAGAGCTCGCACGGGAGACATCTCCTGTCCACGAGGCTAACCATAGCCCGTGCATCTTGCCCAGCTCCTGTGCCAGGTAAGTTACGGGCTCACCATAGCCCGTGCTACTTGGAACTTGTTCCGAGTAGCTGAATCTATAACAACAACAACTATGAAGAGGCTCTCTATGTCGATGATCTTACCCTTTGCTGTCAGGGTGATGATTCACCTCTCCTTCAGCGCCGGCTTCAACTTGCAATTGATGCCGTGTCGTCTTGGGCCACCGATCATAGCTTCAAGTTCTCTACTTCTAAGACATGTGCCATGTCTTTTACTCGGAAACGGGTCGTTCTTCGTCCCTCTTTGTCACTTTATGGTCATCCCCTTGAGTACAAAGATTCCGCGAAGCTTTTGGGGTTATTCCTTGACACTCGTTTGTCTTGGTCTCCCCATATCTCTTACCTCCGTGTTGAGTGCTCTAAGGCCCTTACCCTCCTTCGGGTATTGCCCCATACTTCTTGGAGAGCAGATAGGCGCACTCTCCTTGCTTTACATTCCTCTCTCGTCCTGTCTAAGCTCGATTATGGTTGCCCTGCTTACTCGTCTGCTCTTCGCCGTCTTGATGCTTTGCACCATACTGGGTTGCGCCTCAGTTCTGGTGCCTTTCGTTCGACTCCCGTCCTTAGCTTGTATGTTGACACTGGCTTCCTGTCTCCGCTATCTTGCGCAGTCCTTACAACATCCTTCCTCTCGCCTCTGTCGTGCTTTAACTTTTACCCCTCCTGCGGTTCCTGTTCCTCTTCACCACCTCCCTCTTTCTGTCCGGTTATCTTGCTGACAGGATTCTCTTTCCGTTCGTGTTTCTAATGTTTCTCCTCGTGTTGTTCCTTCTTTGCACCCGTGGAGAGTCCCCCTTCCGCAGTTTTGTACATCCTTGACCCGCATCACTAAAGCTTTTACCCCTCCTACGGTTCTAAAACGCCTTTTCCTTGAGCACTTTTCTTCTCACTCACGCTCCGTTTCTGTCTTCACCGATGGGTCTAAGTCTGTGGACGGTGTTGGCTACTCTGTTGTTTTTCCTGATCGCACTTATATGTGTCGCTTACCTCCGGAGACTAGCATCTTTACAGCGGAGCTTTACCCTATTCTCTATGCTCTTCGTCTCCTGCTTTCTCGTTGTCAGTCTTCCTTTGTAGTTGTTGTTGACTCTCGTAGTGCCCTCATGGCTCTCGGGTCCTTTAATCCGGTTCATTCAGTAGTTGTCGAGATCCAGCATTGGCTGTTTCTTGTTCACAGTAAATTTAAGTCGGTTGAGTTTTGTTGGGTTCCCAGCCATATTGGTTGTGTCTTTAAATGAGCGTGCGGATGCTGCCGCCAAGGAAGCTGTCCGCTCTTGTCCCATCTCTCATAAAGGTATTCCATATTCCGACTTTTACCCAGTTATCCATTCCTCCATCCTTACCCGTTGGCAGGCTTCTTGGTCGTCTGTTACTGGTAACAAACTACGCACTCTTAAACGTTGTGTTTCCTCGTGGCCATCCTCCTACCACCGTAACCGGGGATGAGAAACAGCTCTGGCGAGGTTGCGTATTGGCCATACTCGCTTAACCCATGGTCACTTGATGGAGCGCCGCCCTGCTCCTTATTGTCCTAATTGCATTGTCCCTCTTACGGTCGTGCATGTCCTTCTTGAATGTCCTGACTTCCAGGACGAGCGGACGAGTGTGTGTCTTGCTTCGGACCGCCCCTCGCGGTCACCTGTCCCTCAATAGAATTCTTGGTGACTGGGATACTTTTGATATCGTTCGCCTTATGCGTTTTTGTTCTCGTATTGGCATCCTTGGTGATATTTAGCACCCTCTGATTATTCCACACATTTGATGGTGCTACATAGCCTTCCCGGTTTGGTGCCTTCTTTTGATAATTACTTACTTGCTTAAGATCTCAATGTTGTGATGACACATTTAATTAGTTGAAACAGTTTTTCCATATTTCTTTGAATTAGATATGCATTATTATTCTGGGATGATGGTATACTACCTTACTGATTAATAGAGTTCCAAAGACATCAGATCTGTTACGAAAGGCATTGGAAAATGTAACTGGGTAATAAAACAAAGCACCACTCCATTCTGTTTTTTGGAGCAGATAGACATTAGAACATCAAAACGAGCCATGAAGGTTACAAGTGGAATAGTTGGCATTACACAGCACCCCTGCAACACTTCTCTACTAATTTTTAATTATGAGTTATGAATTTTTAGTTATGAGTATGAGAATTATGAGTTCAAGAGAGATAGGCTCATATCAGAAAATAGTACCTTAAACTTATAGGATCCTATAACAAACTTAATTTGTGTTCAAGTGCAAAGAAGAAACAAAAAGGGAGATTAAATGGGACTGTCAAGGAACTATGTTTTGACAGATTCCCTTTTGCCCACCTATTAGTTATATGCCAATCTTGGCGTCAAGTAGATTTAATGGTTATTAGGGATAAAAAAAAGTTGTCTGCTGTACCATGATTCGTTTCCTTCTTAACAGGTGAGTCCTACTGCACCATAAATTCATCCACACTGTTGCAAAGACCTCTTTCTCCCTCTCATCCCAGCCTAGACACCCAACCTTTCCAGCAGGTGGTCAGACGACCCAAGTGGGAGCCCCTACATTGGTCTCCATGGCAAGTACACTGCCAGGAGAAGGGGAGGGGGTAGAGGTGACCCCCTAACAGGCTCAGAAAGTCATGTGTGAACATACCCCTCACCATGACAATGCAAGACCTCAGAGGAGGGTCAAGTGTCTGTAAGTGCCACAATGCAGTTCTGAGATTAAGGAGGTCTCTGTTCAGTAAGTGCCCATGTATTGATCTCATGTGGCAGACACTTGACCTGTTGTAGCTAAAGACATTCCTCAAGTATGCTTATCAAGTGGTGATGAATAAGGAAAAAATTAAATTTCTTGCAAAAATATATTTGCTTCAGAATATTCCATTTTGGAATACATCAATATCAATACAGTACTGTACTTGAGCAGAGGCAAAATTTCAAAAGATTTTATTTTTAAATTATGAACACTGAATAGTTTGAATACTATCCTAAAAAAAAAAAAAAAAAGTCTAGAGAACACTATCTAAACTGTACCCTGAAAATTATTGTAACGTACATCAAACAATATGTATATTGCATAAAGTATATGAAAATACAAAATATACAATGAAATTTGCAATATATGCGATGTTGTCAATAGCTACTAAAAGAAACAATGGCATAATCATACAGTATACAATTTCATGTATTGCAAATCTTGAAGCACTGAGTTATACATTTTACAATATTTATGGCAATCTTACCTTTTAATTTAAATATAGTGTAATGTACATAGATCATTTGGATATAGATTTCAGGTTTTAATATCAATACTGTACACATTAAATTACAAAACATACACCACACTGAGCTGCAGTGTTCTCCAAAAATCCAATATTCTTATAATTATATACTACTGTTCGACAACAGACATTAAACTCAATGATGGCCACTGACCAAGGTGTTAGGTAAGAACCCACACAGACTTTAATGTGCAGAAAAAGCCTTTATCAGGCAAAGAGATGTTGGCCAAGAACAAATGACCATTATACCATTAACATAATTTATATAGTTCCCACATCCAAAATATGTCAGTTCTAAAGATTGGTGTTACCAAGAAGGGCCAACTTTGTCTAGGCCATCAATAGGTCAGTAGCCAATTCTGTGAATTTCACAAGCCAAACTGATCCTCAAGCTTTGCCTGAGTCAGAAAATAGCGATTACTGGGTGAGGAAATGTTTGACGAGAGAAATGTTACCCCATACACAACCCTCAGACTTCATTAATTAAGCAATCTTTTTAGTGTTGGGGCTTAAAGCCTTTCAACTGCATTAAGGTAATTAAGGCCAATGCAACAGCTTACTGACTAATCAGTAAGTATACTCGAGTTCAAAAAATAATCAACGACTAAAGTAAACTATCTTTATTAAAAAACAGAGAAGAAAGGCATGTTTTACCAAAACAAAAATGTAATTATTGTAATAAAGTTCAGTAATTACTTGACAGGTAATTATGCATTTTCCAAAGGCAGTTACTTTAACTTGTGAAACAAAACAGTTTGTCACCATTACTAGGACTGTATGACATCGAACCCTGGGCCTAAGAAGAATGTAGTGCCTCTGAATGTACACTTTAACAGATCACAAGTCCTAATCTTTATGAGCTGATATATGGCATCTTATGCAGCACATGCAATATATAGATATGAACCCTAAACAGTAGTTATTATGGTTTCCTCTTCTTTAGCTTTCATGAAAGTAGCATTCTCACAATAGTTTCACTGGTGAAATGAGCATACTAGAGAAGTTTTAGTACAGTATGGTTATTTTCATTCAAAGATTTGAAAGAGTATATCTTATTTTATTCATTTTAATAACAATGTGCTGTATACCCTTGTCAAGAGGCTAAATTGTTTGAGTTACCCCAATTTGTGAGAAAGAAAAGTCAAATTTAATATGCAGTATACAGTATGTGATATTTGTATGAAAGAAATTTGTACATTTTAGAAAAATTCATAATATAGTAGTACAGTACTATATTTATCACATTCATAAATGTATGCTCAGAAGCCAATTTTACTGTATTAAGCAGTATACATGTGGCTGAGATTATGTTTATATGTATGCTGTGACACTATTTACATATATTGTAAACTTAATGCACTGTATTCTGTAGTTTTAAAAAACCCAATGCAGTAATATCACCACACTGAATTATGTCTGAGTGTATTCTTTGCAATGTCAAGTATTTTCTACACACGAGTGCTAATCCAGTTGCAGTTTAAGGATGTGTTAACTAAAAAGCCTTTTTGACTATTTTTTGCATAGAATGTTCCATACAGCATATTCTCTGAATGTCAGTCACAGAATATGTTTGTAAATATCCATATATGCATCTCCATATATCAAACTATTTTTCTCCACTTTGTACTTTTCTATACTGTAATTTGATTTATCTGGGACAAGAAACCTTGAGCTCCCCCATCCCCAGGATACAACCCCACAACAGTTGCCTAACTCCTGGGTACTTATTTACCAATAGGTGAACAGAGGAATTAAATAAAAGGAAAGGTGCCCAACCATTTCTGTCATACCTGGGAATCAAACCCAGAATCTCTGAATGTGAGTCAAGAATGAAGCCAACTGTACTACGAAACCCAAATGCATTTTCTCTAAAATAATGAGTAGGACACTGAAATCACTTGGGAAAACTACAGTACATCATTATTAACAACAATCAGCCATAAATTAATTTGGCACTTGTATTTACTATTATTATTCTTACCTATATACAGCTACAACAGATTACATTAAAGCCACCCATTAATATCCCAAGTTCTAATGTGAAGGCTGCTATAATACATACAGGTACAAGGTTTAGTCTTATTTGACTTAACAGACAACTAAAGTAAACAATTACAACACATACATACATTCTGCTTAATACAACACTGCAATTTCAGATACAGTACTTGTATCTGACGTTACAAATGTTATACAAGTCGGTTCATAAATTTTTGTTATAAGTACAAGTATACCACATTCATTACAATTGAAACCTTTAAAAAGTAGAGCATAAAATTTATTTAACCTGCAATAAGATCAGTCTTTAAGTAAAATTATAATTATTTATACAAGATCACTCTTTGTTCGGTACTGAAAATTGCTTTGAAAATTTAAGATACTTAGTTAAGTCATAAGAATTAAGCAAGTAAGCAATTATTCCGAAACATATTACCCAAATATTTCATACATTTTATACATATATTGTTCTGTAGAATACAGGTGGCTGTGCATGTGTAGGGCTCAGCAGTATTGAGAGGGAAAAATATCTAAAAATTTATTAATATTCAGTGACAGTGCTATATAGAAAGTACTAAGCAAGGATGACTATGTAGCACTTTTGGGGATACTGTACCTTTCGGTTTTTTCTTTTTCTTTTGGCTTGAGTTGATCTAGTATCCCCTTGCCTCTACTAGGGGAAAGCCAAAGTCTGGTTTTGATCCTTGGTAGGCCCCCATGACTCAAAAGGGCCTGGTCGGGTACTTTAGGCCTTGAGCTAATGGAGTAGGGAACTTGGGAAGCCACCATAGGAAGCCCTCCTAAGATATACCATAAAAACTTAAAGTTTTTTATGAAAGGCAGTATTACAAGTGTCTATAAATAATGTACCATGTATTAAAACATTAAAGATTATTAACATATGATATAATACTGTACAGAACTATACAGTAAAAAATTATTAAACAATAATTACCAGTAATCTTTATACTTGTAGTAAAACTTAATCAAACTTAAAAAATTATACACAAACTGCTGTTATAGAGCATCCATTAAGAAAAGCTCCCTAGAGTACAAGTCCAGCACACAACAGTGTGTTTTTCTTTCGTCTTGGTGGTACAGTTGGGTTTGTTTTCGAATCACAACTGGGGATCCCGGGTTTAAATTTCAGATCGGACAGAAAGGGTTGGGCATGTAGCGAGTAATCGTTATACTCGCTCCATTATCTCATTATCTTAATGCATTACTAATCACACAAGCTACAATCCTTTCCCCAATTACAGGTAATACTCTTCTCACCTTGTTGGAGGAAGCTGAGGTGTAATCACCATATAACCCAGCGATGTGAGAACAGCAAACCAGTACAATCTCCAGTCAAGAATGTAGTACTGTACTCGGCTTGGGCAGTTCTAGTCGACCCAAGACGCTACAGCTTCGACACAGAGCAGACAGCAGACTACGACCGCATCCAGCTACAACGCTCTCGCTCCCCGAGTTCACACACTCGCAATTCCCAATCGAGCCACCACACTCTCCTGCATAGAGCTCCACGGCTCCGGCCTCACTCAGCTCTCTGCTCTGCTCCAGGCTTCGTCTCAACGTCTACGAGACTGCTGTATCCAGGACTACTAAATAAATATGAAACTCACTAAACACTGTGTATCTAATCTACCCAATAAACGTAACATAACCGTACGTTACATTGGTGACCCCGGAGAGTTTCGACGATACCCAGCCACGATGGACTACAACATGGATTCTCACTGGACCTTCACTCCTGCTGTTGCTTGCTGTGGACCGCTGCCACCTGTCACCGAACTCTGCCAACACCCTCGCCACAGCTATGATTTTCACCGCGATCGTCTCTGCATTTTCATCAACTACAGCTTCCTGCACAGCAAGCGTTACTTACTCATCTGACAGTTTCATCAGCAACTACATCATGTGGGCTCTACAGTCTGTCCTGCCGACTCTCCGTCGCTACCAGGGCACTGCTTGTTCTACAGGGACTCCACCGACAGCTGCTCTTTCGTCAGATTCATCTACACGTACACTGCATTCTGATACTCTGCCGACTCAAGCATCTTGGACCTACAGCTTGCGTTTCCGACTCTTCGTCGCCTCCAGGACAATTCAGCTTTAGCAGTGATTCCCTCGTTGTCCTAACTACGTGCCTACATTACCTCCTATTGTCCTGGTGCCCGAGCCTATCCGCCCTGGATCTAAATGCTCCACCAGCGACCCAAGGACGCAACAATCATGCACATTCTTCTCTCCTGCTACATCGAGCTTGTCCACACACTGCCTGCATCTTTTGGTACCGGACTACATGTTCCACAACGACCACGTATTTTTTGTTATATTGTTTTCTTCCATTCCCTGGCAGGGGGAGTCCTGTAGCGAGTAATCTTTATACTCGCTCCATTATCTCATTATCTTAATGCATTACTAATCACACAAGCTACAATCCTTTCCCCAATTACAGGTAATACTCTTCTCACCTTGTTGGAGGGAGCTGAGGTGCAATCACCATATAACCCAGCGATGTGAGAACAGCAAACCAGTACAATCTCCAGTCAAGAATGTAGTACTCGGCTTGGGCAGTTCTAGTCGACCCAAGACGCTACAGCTTCGACACAGAGCAGACAGCAGACTACGACCGCATCCAGCTACAACGCTCTCGCTCCCCGAGTTCACACACTCGCAATTCCCAATCGAGCCGCCACGCTCTCCCGCATAGAGCTCCACGGCTCTGGCCTCACTCAGCTCTCTGCTCTGCTCCAGGCTTCGTCTCAACGTCTACGAGACTGCTGTATCCAGGACTACTAAATAAATATGAAACTCACTAAACACTGTGTATCTAATCTACCCAACAAACGTAACATAACCGTACGTTACAGGCACATTTCTTATCACCTAGCAGCAAATAGGTACCCAGGAGTAGTCAGTTTGTTGTGCAGCTGCATCCTGGAAAAGGGTCAGTAGTTCGACCTTGGCGAACCTCCATATAAGCCTAACATATAGTATATACTAAAGAAAATAAATAAAGGATAGAAGAAAGGAAAGGAAATAGAATAAAGATAATAAAGAAACAGAAAATAAATAAAGGAAAGAACAAAGGAAATGAATATATATACATATACAGTACAGTATAGACATACACATACACACACACACACACACGTGTTATGTGATTATGTGAGAAATCTTTAAAGAATTCTGATAAAGAAAGAGATCTAGGGGTGGTTCTAGATAGAAAACTATTACCTGAGGACCACATAAAGAATATTGTGCAAGAAGCTTATGCTATGCTTTCTAACTTCAGAATTGCTTTTAAATACTGTACATGGATGGCGATATACTAAAGAAATTGTTCATGACTTTTGTTAGGCCAAAGCTAGAATATGCAGCTGTTGTGTGGTGCCAATATCTTAAGAAGCACATCGACAAACTGGGAAAAGGTGCAAAGACATGCTACTAAGTGGCTCCCAGAACTGAAGGGAAAGAGCTATGAGGAGAGGTTAGAGGCATTGAATATGCCAAAACTAGAAGACAGAAGAAAAAACCAGCGTTGAATGTAATGAAACGCCATTTTCTGGGTGAGTCCCGGAGGCTCCCCGGAGCTGTCCATGGCTGATATGGATACCCTAACTATTTTGCATCAGTCGATGTGGGTGGAGTTCTAGGCCTACCGGGGACCACAAGCCAGAACCTGGCCCCCTCAGAGAGGCACGGGGAGCAATGGCCCATAGAATTGCACATGTGATTTGGAGCATTCTATATCTGCCATCGACCGGGACAGGCACCCAGAAAGGTAAGCGCCACAAAACAAACCCCTATTCTGGTTAACAACAAAAATCGACAAACGAGTGGACAGAACTCCCCCAGAAAAACGAACTAACAAGCATGACGTCACACGAGCCGCGCCGCATGTCTGCGCAGCTCCCCCCTCCCAGGGAGGGGAAGGGAGAGCCCCAGACCCCCGCGCTGGCGATCCCCGACCCAGTTCTGAGGCTGGATATCAAAACCGCGAAAAAAACGCTGACCGGAGGGTGGGAGGGTGCCGGGGAGCCTCCGGGACCCACCCAGAAAATGGCGTTTCATTACATTCACCGCTGGTTTTCTGGGGGAAGCCCCTACGGCTCTCCGGAGCTACTTCACCAAAGACTACCTAAGAAAACAAGGGGACATACCCGGGAGGCGGTCGGTGCACCCCCTCCTCAACACGAAGTCGAGACAACAACCCAAGGACCCCTCCGGAAGCAGCAGGCACATCACGCACCAGAAAAAAGGGAGAACGGCTGCAGACGAAGAAACCTATGACCACGACCACAGGAGCCAAAAACCACTGCGCCTGAGAAGAGCATGAAGCTCTGCCACATGACCCCCAGAGGCCAATGCCAACATAAAAAGAGCCGAAGCAAAGCAAACCTGAACCGAAGGAGCCAGCCACAACAACCAAGGAGAAGAAAAACAGGAGAGCACCCCGTCCAAAGACCAGGACGGCACAGGCAGTGCATGAGCAGGCCGGAGATGAAACAACGCACGAGGCAGCCTGTGAAATGGTGCAGAAGGAACATCGATACCGAAAGCTAGCAGCAGAAACCAAGGCGCCAGACCCAGGAACGGCCCCAAGCGCCTCTACATCCTCCGCAAGCCAATCCTACAACAGCCTCAGGAGGCGAAAGAAACGCAGGACCAAAATCAAAATGCCACAAGCGTGCAATTTCACCGCCACAAGTGCAGCCGACAGGGAAGGAACCCGCATAAGGAGCCGCCCCGCACCAACATCCCGCAGAAGGGCAGGAGCGAAAAGACACTCATTATGAGGAGCAAAATCGCCCCTAGGAAAACAAGCAGTGCCGAGACAGCGCTAAGAGAAGAGACATGAACAAAAGAACAAGAAGTAAACACAAAGGATGAAGTCACAAAAACCCCTTCGCACCCAAGACCAAAAGTCATGCAGAACCCCAAGAAGATGGGGGGCATGACGGAGAAGGCCCGTCCCGGAAAAAAGGGGCGAAGACCGTAGAAAAGCACCCACCTACAGGACGGAAGCAACGGGCATAATGGACAAGGAAACCGAGCCCAGGGAGGGGCCGACGCCCAAAAAGCACGTGTGAAGAGGGGGAACGGAAAACCCCTCTGCACAAAAACCTCAAGCCCTGCCCAGAGGGGTAGAAAAACCCCGGCAGGGACCAGCGGGGCCCGAGGCCCCCCACGTGTGCCCCACCCCAGCCCCGGGAACCCACCCTGCAGGCCCCGGGGCCGAGCTGTCCCCCCAAAGCCCCAGCGTCAAGAAAAACCCCGGGGCAGCCGTGAAAAACACGAAGGAAGGGAGCCCACAGGGCTCTGGAACTTGAACAGAAACCGGAGGAGAGGTGAGGGGCGAGACAGACCCCAAGCTCATCTCTAGCCAGCACAACGAGGCGAGGACAACGAGGACAGGACAGAGAAACCAAGGAACATGGAAAAACCAGGCTCGACAAGGAAGGAGGGCCCCAGAGGGAACACGGAAGGGCCGAACAAAATGCCACAACCAACCCCTACACGCAGCCGCAGTACCAAAACCGCAGCAAAACGTCATCACACACCCCGAGGAAGCGACAGTGAAGATAAAGATGAATCGTAACACGAGTGGCACACAAGGGGACACAGGCGGAAACCGAGCTTCCAACCGAGCCACAGGGACGGTAGAAGAAACGTGTGCAATGTAACAGGCAAACGAAGGAACACATTAGGCAGCCCAACTTGGGCTGACCCCATACACAGCCCCAAGAGCAGAGAAGAGAGCGCCCATGAAGCACAGAATTCGCTCGTCAGGGGAACGACAGGGGAGAGGCGGAACCAAAAAAACAAGGGGGGCTGGAAAGAACCAAGGCCGAAGCGACCAAAACCCCCAAGTCTGGGTCCCTACACAAAGCAGAGCAAATAAGCTCAGTAGCACTAGAAATATGTACAAACCGCATCCCCCTAAGAAAAAAGAGGAAGAGATGCAGATTGGAACGAGAACGTCGTTCCCTATATAGGCGAAGAAAACGAATCGCGGTACAACTTGAGAGTCGCACCCTATCTCAGGAACGGCGAAGAAGGTTAGGTAGCGAAATAGGAAAAATTGAACTCAAGCTACAAGAATCATACAAAACGCAAGAGAGGGAAAGAGAGCAAAAGGCCATCAGTGAAATAGAGAGAAACCCGAAATATTTTTTCTCCTATGCAAAATCAAGATCAAAAACCACATCTAGTATCGGGCCCCTGCGAAAGGAAGATGGAACTTTCACCGATGACAACAAAGAAATGAGCGAGCTACTGAGGAAGCAATACGACTCTGTCTTCAGCGAGCCATTAAACGCACTAAAGATCGATAACCCAAATGAATTTTTCATGGATATGATACCAACATCAAATCATATATCAGACGTCACCCTATCCCCACTGGATTTTGAAGAAGCCATAAACAGTATGCCTATGCACTCCGCACCAGGCCCGGATTCTTGGAACTCCATATTCATCAAGAACTGTAAAAAACCACTATCGCAGGCCCTTCACATTCTGTGGAGACAAAGCCTAGATACTGGCGTTATTCCTGATATACTAAAAACAGCAGAGATAGCACCACTTCATAAAGGAGGAAATAAGGCAGAGGCAAAAAATTACAGACCGATAGCACTAACATCGCACATCATAAAAATTTTTGAGAGAGTGCTAAGAAGTAAGATCACAAAATACATGGAATCACAGCATCTCCATAACCCCGGACAACATGGTTTCAGAACAGGGCGCTCTTGCCTGTCGCAGTTGCTGGACCACTATGATATGGCATTAGATGCTATGGAAGACAAACAAAACGCTGATGTAATTTACACAGATTTGCAAAAGCTTTTGATAAATGTGACCATGGTGTTATTGCCCATAAAATGCGCTCAAAAGGAATTACCGGAAAAGTAGGCAGATGGATCTACAATTTCCTGACCAACAGAACCCAATGTGTAATAGTCAACAAAATAAAATCCAACCCGTCAACCGTTAAGAGCTCAGTCCCCCAGGGTACTGTGCTTGCTCCAGTACTTTTTCTCATCCTTATATCGGACATAGACAAGAACACAACCTATAGCACTGTATCATCCTTTGCAGATGACACTAGGATCTTCATGAGAGTAGGCAACATAGAGGACACGGCGAACCTCCAGTCAGATGTAGATCAGGTCTTTCTATGGGCTACAGAAAATAATATGGTGTTTAACGAAGACAAGTTCCAGCTCATGCGCTATGGAAAAAATGAAAATATAAAAACGGAAACCACGTACAAAACTCAGGCAAATCATAACATAGAACGAAAAGGCAATGTAAAGGATCTGGGTGTACTCATGTCGGAAGACCTTACCTTTAAAGAACACAATAAAGTAGCCGTCACAACTGCAAGAAAAATGACAGGTTGGATAACAAGAACTTTTCACACTAGAGATGCTATACCGATGATGACACTTTTCAAAACGCTTGTGCTCTCTAGAGTGGAGTACTGCTGCACAATGACAGCCCCTTTCACTGCTGGTGAAATTGCTGACCTGGAGAGCGTGCAGAGATCCTTTACTGCTAGAATCCACTCGGTAAAACATCTAAACTATTGGGACCGACTAAAGAGCCTAAATCTGTATTCCCTTGAGCGCAGGCGGGAGAGATACATAATAATTTACACGTGGAAAATATTAGAGGGGCTGGTCCCAAACCTGCACACAGAAATAACATCACATGAGACCAGAAGACATGGCAGGATGTGCAGAATACCCCCGTTGAAAAGCAGAGGTGCAACTGGTACTCTGAGAGAGAACTCTATCAACATCAGAGGCCCGAGACTGTTCAACACGCTTCCACTACACATAAGGGACATAACTGGCAAACCCCTCACAGTGTTCAAGAGAGAACTGGATAAGCACCTCCAAAGGATACCTGATCAACCAGGCTGTGACTCATACGTCAGGCTGCGAGCAGCCGCGTCCAACAGCCTGGTTGATCAGTCCAGCAACCAGGAGGCCTGGTCGATGACCGGGCCGCGGGGACGATAAGCCCCGGAAGCACCTCAAGGTATCCTCAAGGTATCAAGGTAGGGCAACATCGGGGCGTCAGGGGAAGCGACAAACCCGAGCGCGTTGCAACAACCTACCCCGCAACGCGCGAGCTGCCTGCACCCACGGGAATTCATCAGCAGACTGGGTGAATGGAGTCACGAACAAGCAACAAAGCTCGCAGGACTCAGGGTCGAATGTGTCACCGACCCAACAGGCAGCATGACGGAGGCAAAAACAAGGAGAGTCACCCTGAGACAAAGGGACAGAGCAACCCTCAACTCGCACAAAGCGAGAGGGGACGCAAGGGTCTCGACAATCGGACCCGAGAGCCCCCGGGGGGTTTTCCAGGGCCCCTAGACTGGGTCTGCTAAGGGTTATCCCAGGCAGGGCACTGCTAACTGGCACCCCAAACTACCAAGCAAACTGCTAAAGCTGAACCCACGGGACGTGTCCACCCGTGAGGGCGAAGCAGGGGGTGCCACCACACAAACGACCCTAATATAAAGGGGGGGAGACACAAGGCAGACCCCCCTACCAGGCACAAACAAATATAAAAGAAAAACCACACAAGTGGACAACGTACCCAGAGGGAACAGAGCCGACCGCTGTCATAGGTAAAAACTAGCTACGCAGTACCCTGCGCCCCACCAGTGCTATAACTACCACTTACCCCAAGGCAAACAAGAGAGGAAAACCCCCAAACACTCAGGGCGGCCAAACGCCAAGCAGCGAAAAGCCAACAGAGGTAGACCAAAGGTGACTTGTGGAAGGCAACCCAAAGCCCCAAGGGGGGGTACTTACAGGGCACTCAGGGAAGGTGACCCTAAGCACATGCAGCCCGAGTACCTGAGAATACTACTCCCAGCTCACACGACCATCACAGGAGCAGCACTGCAAACAAGTCACAGCACTGAGACAAGACCGGAGCTGGAGCCACATGACCATGCACTATCCCATCAGGCAAGGAACTGTGGTGGGGATCGCCGGCACGGGGGTCTGGGGCTTTCCCTTCCCCCTCCCGGGGAGGGGGGAGCTGCGCAGACATGCGGCGCGGCTCGTGTGACGTCATGCTTGTTAGTTCGTTTTTCTGGGGGAGTTCTGTCCACTGGTTTGTCGATTTTTGTTGTTAACCAGAATAGGGGTTTGTTTTGTGGCGCTTACCTTTCTGGGTGCCTGTCCCGGTCGATGGCAGATATAGAATGCTCCAAATCACATGTGCAATTCTATGGGCCATTGCTCCCCGTGCCTCTCTGAGAAGGGCCAGGTTCTGGCTCGTGGTCCCCGGTAGGCCTAGAACTCCACCCACATTGACTGATGCAAAATAGTTAGGGTATCCATATCAGCCATGGATAGCTCCGGGGAGCCGTAAGGGCTCCCCCCAGAAAGAGGTGATATGATCACTACGTACAAAATAGTAACAGGCATTGATAAAATCGACAGGGAAGATTTCCTGAGACCTGGAACTTCAAGAACAAGAGGTCATAGATTTAAACTAGCTAAACACAGATGCCGAAGAAATATAAGAAAATTCACTTTCGCAAACAGAGTGGTAGACGGTTGGACCAAGTTAGGTGAGAAGGTGGTGGAGGCTAAGACCGTCAGTAGTTTTAAAGCGTTATATGACAAAGAGTGCTGGGAAGACGGGACACCACGAGTGTAGCTCTCATCTTGTAACTACACTCAGGTAATTACACAATAGGGCCTCAATTTACGATGCTAATTCGTTCCCAGAGACGGATCGTAAGTCATAATATCCGTAAGTTGAAGCGATTTTTCCCATAAGAAATAAAGGGATTTGAATTAATCCGTTCCTCACCCTCCAAAATATTAACATACAAATACATTTTATACTGAATACAATGGTTTTTCTGGGGGGAGCCCTGTCGGCTCCCCGGAGCTTTACCAGGCTGATATGCTAATGTCAGACTTTGGCATCAGTCATGTGTATAGAGTTCTAAGGCCTTCCGGGGACCACGGCCAGAACCTGGCCCCCTCAGAGAGGCAAGAGGAGCAATGGCCTATAGAAACCCCCGTGTGGTTGGAAGCATTCTATGTCTGCCATCGACCGGGTCAAGCATCCAGAAAGGTAAGCATTCCAAAACAAACCCTCTTCTGGTGAAAATTGCTACCTAAAGCCAAACTAGTGGACAGAACTCCTCAACAGAAAACAAGCAACTAGTATGACGTCACACGTCACCATGCCACTGTCTGTGCAGCTCCCCCCTCCCCGGGAGGGGGAAGTGGGAGCCCCAGACCTCCCACGCCGGCTATCCACCCATTAGTTCTTCGGCTGATGCTATAGGCACCGGTTATGTGCTCCGGCTCCAGTGGTTGTTTCAGCACTGTACCTAGAGTGTGGTGTCTGTTTTCTAGGTGGTACGTGAGCCGGGAGTGATTCTCCAGTACTCGGGCTGCATGCGCCTAGGGTTCCCCTCCCTAGGTGCCCTGTAAGTACTGCCCTTGGGGCTTGGGGCCACCTTCCACAAGTTCATTGGGTCCTGCCCCTGCTAGGCCGTTTACTGCTTGGTTTTCGGCCACTCTTTGTGTGCTCGGGTGTTCTGTCTCCCTTGTTCGCCTTAGAGTAAGGGGCAGTTTTGCACTGGTGGGGCGCAGGGTACTGTGCAGCTTGTCTTTACCAATCATGGCGGCCGGCTCTGTTCCGCTTGGGTACGCTGTCCTCTTGCGGGGTTTTCTTTTTCTTTTTGTTTATCTACCTGTTATCTTGAGATGATTTCAGGGCTTTTTAGTGTCCCGCGGCCCGGTCTTCGACCAGGCCTCCACCCCCAGGAAGCAGCCCGTGACAGCTGACTAACACCCAGGTACCTATTTTACTACTAGGTAACAGGGGCATAGGGTGAAAGAAACTCTGCCCATTGTTTCTCGCCGGCGCCTGGGATTGAACCCGGGACTACAGGATCACACGACCAGCGTGCTGTCCGCTCGGCCGACCGGCTCCCTGGTGGGGGGGTTTGCCTTCGTTCTTGCCCCTTGTGTCCCTTGTGTTCTGAGTATTTTCTGGTGGTACCTCCTGCTAGGTCCCCTTGAGTGTACACGTCCCGGGGGTTCAGCTCTTAGAAAGTTGTTTGGTAGCTTTGGGTGCCGATTAGCAGTACCCTGCCTGGGATTACCTGAGCACGAGTCCTCTTATAGTAAACGCTCAGGACCCTGGGAAACCCCTGGGGGCGCGTGGGTCCAATGGATGTGACCCCAGAGTCCCTCCCTCGCTTCCAGCGAGTTTGAGGGTTGCTCTCACCCTTTGTCTCTGGGTGACTCTCTGTTTTGCCTCCGTCTACTGCCTGTGGGGTCGGTGACACCTTCGACCCGGAGTCCTGCAAGTTTGGTTGCTCGTTGTGGCTCGGTTACCCAGTTGTGCTGACTAAGCGGGTGCGAGCAGCAGGGACGTTGCACTTAGAGCCTTGGTGGCGGCAATGCTCTCGTGGTTTACTCCCCGGGAGCCCCGGGGCTGCCCCGTTTTGATTCGTGTTGGGACTTTGGGGTGTTGGTTGCTTCGGTTCCTTCCACACCCACTTGTCTTTCCCCTGGATCCCCCTTCCTGCCTGCATCCGGTTCCTTACCGTCTGTAGGTTCGGGGCAGGGTTTGATGGTGTTGAGACTCGGGCAGTCTCAGGGAATTCCCCTTTCGGGGTAGTGACGGGGGCATTTGAGCCTGTTCCTTCAGCCGTGTTGTAAGAGTCTGCCATTAGGCTCCCTTCCTTAGTGTTTTCGCGGCTGCCCCGGTTTTCTGGTACAGCCGGGGCTTTGGGGGGACGGCTCAGCCCCGGGGCCTGTCATTTAGGTTCCCGGGGCTGGGGAGGGGCTGCCTTGGGGGGCCTTGGCCCATGGGGGTTTTTATCCCCCTCTAGGTGGGGCTTGTGGTTATGCAGAGTGGGTTACTTTCCTCCCTACTCGCCGTACGTGCTGTTGGGCGTCAGCCCCTCCCCGGGCTCGGTTCCTTGGCCTTTGAGTCGGTTGGTTCCGTCCTGTGGGTGGTTGTTTCCTCCCACCCTTTTTGGGACGGTGTTTTCGTCATGTTTCCCCGTTCTTGGGGTTCTACGTGACTTCTGGTCTCGGGTGCTCCTGCGCCTTTGTGTGCCTTCGGGACTAGTGTTGGCTTCTTTGTTCTCGAGGGTTCGGGAAGGTTTTCGCTACTTTCCGCGTTATTGGAACGTCTGTTGGCTCCTCGTTCTTGTCGCCGTTTTGGGCTACTTGCTGTTGGCCCGGTTTGGGCCGGTACAGAACCAACACCACAACCCCCACACCTCATAACACTAAAAAAGGTGGGTCCCCCTGAATGACCCTAGCATGGGTTGGACATGCACATGAGTGGGACAGGAAGGTTGCCGCGGTTGCCGCAAGTAGCGGCAACCGCTACTTGCGGTTGTGGCCAGTGGCCCGGTTTGGGCTACTTTTGGCCCGGTTGGGCTACTTGTGGGCCGGTTGGGCTACTTGTGGGCCAGTTGGCCTACTTGTAGCCCTGTTGGGCTACTTGTAGCCTTGTTGGGGTGCTTGTGCAACCTGTCCTCTTAAAAAGAACGTCGCTTTTGGCCGTTTGCCCGTATGGCCGAATTTGGACGTAATTTGAAAATGAAAAAAATATGAAAATAAATTTGGGATTTTTTTTTTCAACAACAGTAAGTTAAGGGTCCTCTGATAGGTTAGGTGGGCAGGAAATTCTCATAAAGTTTCAAAACGTTACGAAAAACGTTAATTTAAAGTGTCCTCTCATAACCTCTGCGCGTACGCCGGACGACTCAAATAGAAAACGGAACAGAACGTCACTTTTGTGAGTCGATTTCATTTCAAATTACGTCCAAATTTGGCCATATCGCGCATACGAGCCAAAAGTGACGTTATTTTTAAGAGGACGGGTTGGCTTGTGGCCCGGTTGGGTACCTTTTTGGGCTCTGTCTTCACTTCGTTTGTTGGTTTTATTGTTCCTGCTTCCTCTTTTGGCTACTTTTCAAGTGCAGTAGTCCTGGTTGGCGCCTTCCCGCAGAGAGGGTTGTGCGGTTTGGCCAGCGTGTCATGCGCATGCGCCGTGGAGTTTGTTTTGGTCTGGGCGGTGTGTTTCAGTGCTGGTGTTTGGCGCCTTTTTTGCTCAAGTGCTTTGCCTCTCGCTCTTCTCCCTTGCTGCGGTATGTGCCCCTTCGCTCCAGGGGTGTCCTGGTTTCCAGTTGTGGAGAGGCCGCCGAGGTTTTCCCTGTGTCATGGGTGTGGACCGCCTCCTTCGCCTCTACCCTGCTCTCCTGCGGGTCCAGCTCTGGCGTCTTCGCCTGGCGGTGCTCCCAGGTTCTTCTGGGCATGGTTGAGTCGTGTCACGTTCGTGCCACCGTTCGCCAGGTGAGTTTCTGCGGTCTGGCGTCTTTTGGCAGGGCGCTGGATGCGGTGTTGTTTATATACCTGTCTTTATTTAGGTATATTTTTGTACAACTGAGACCGTTCGCACACCAGTGACTGTCCTTTTTTTAACCCTTCCTGTCCCACTCATGTGCATGTCCAACCCATGCTAGGGTCATTCAGGGGGACCCACCTTTTTTAGTGTTATGAGGTGTGGGGGTTGTGGTGTTGGTTCTGTACTCACCTGGTAAGGCTCCTGGCTGTGCTTGCAAGGTTTTGAGCTCTGGCTCTTGGGTCCCGCCTATCTGGTAGAACTTGCGGGATAGTACCAGTGGAGTGCAGTGGTGCTATAGGCACAATCGGGGAACACTGTATAACCATCAGAGGTCTGCGGTTGTTACACAACCTACTTGTGAGCATACACCTTATTGCTGGTACGTCCGTGGACTTCCGGGGCACACTAGCTTGTTTTCGAATAGAAGTTCCGGCCCATCCTGGTTGTGGGGGGTATGTGGGCCTATGGGCCACTCCAAGTGGCTGCCTGGTGGGCCACCCTCTGGCCGGTCTAGCCTGGCCTCGGGCCGGGCTTGGGGTGTAAATGAGCTCCCAGTACCCCATCCAGCAGGTATTGAGCGGGGTTTCTCCACCGTCGGTCGCCTGGTGTGCGGGTTTCTGGCCCCCTGCTGGTTCTGTCGTGTCTCCGTTGGCCCTGTCTGGGGTCTGCCTGCTCCGTTCTCTGCCTTTGCAGAAGCGAGTTGCTATTTACGTGTTGCATGTTGCGGTGGTGCCTGTTGCTGCTACTGCACGTGTGCATTGGTACTGTGTTTCGCAGTGGCGTGTCCTTGTTCCTGTGTCCGGTTGTGGTGTGGCACATTGCTGCTGTTTTGTGCCTAAGGTTTGCGTATGGGGGTTTGCTTGTAGTTTTTCGTGGTCTTCGGGTCCCTGGTTTGGCCCTCTCATGTGCGTGGGGTTTTTCTATCCCTGCCTGATTGGGATAGAAAACCCCCTGGTTGTTTTCCTGGGGTTTTTGTGCTTCTGCTCTTTCGTCCTGCCTCTCCCCAGTCGTTTTCCTGGCATCTCCTTTGGTCGGTTTTGCCTGCACTTGCTGCTATGTTGGGGGGCGTGGTCGGTTTCCACCGCTTCATTTCCTTGTGCGTTCCCTTGTTTCCTCCTCTGCCGCAGGGGTGTTCTGCATGTGTTCCTTGGCTTCTTGGGCGTTTTTTCAGTCTGTGTCCTGTGGTGTGCTTCTTTGTCTCGGTCTGTTGCAGTTGCTCGTACTCCTTGGTTCGGGTACTGTTTCTGGCGGCAACCCTTCCGCCTTCTTTGGTTTCCTAGCTTGCCCTGCTGGTTGGTTTTACGGGGTCTTGCGATGTCTCGCGTCGGACCCGTGGTTTCTGAACTCCTGGCGGGCTTGCTTGCTTTGGGGAGTTTTTCTGTTCGGCAGACGTTCCATTTCCTTGTGCCGCCTGAGTTTCGGTGGTCACGCCCGAGATCTTCCTGCGGCTCTGCCTTTTTCTGGGCTCAGAGGGGCCTTGTCAGGGCTGCTTACGTTCTGCCTCATGGTCTCGCCTCCGGTTGGCGGTCGGGTGGGCTTCGTGATAGGTGTCCCACCTGCGTACTTCTCTTGGCAGCAGTATGGGGTATTTTGGCGGTCCTTCCTTTTCCTGTCCCTTCTTAAGTGGTTACTCTTGTTAGCATCGGCTTGGTTTTCTGGTGGGGGTTGGGGGCCGTCGTCGTGCCACATACTGTCGCCTCTTTTCGTGCGGCACTGGCGGAGTCGCTTTGGCTTGCTTTCGGTCTTGGTGTTGCTTCTGCACCGTTAGTAAGCTGTCTTGTGCGTCGTTTCACCTCCGGCCTGTTCGTGCGCCGCTTGCACCATCCTGGTCTCTAGTCAGCGTGCTCTGTCTTCTCCTCGGTTGGTAGTGCCCCTTCGGTTCCGGTTTATTTTTCGTCGGCTCTTTTTCCTTTTGGCATTTGCCTCTGGGGTCGGGTCACTGAGTTTTCTTGCTCCTTCGGTTTTAGCGTTTTGGTTGTTCGGTGGCAGCAGTCTCCATCTTTTCTGGCACAGTGTGGGGCTGCTGCATTCTGGAGGGGTCCATGATTTGTTGGTGCTTCGTTGATCGGCCGGGGGTGGTGTCGTGTTTTTTATTCAGTGGCGGTCCTCTGTTGTTTGCGTGCCACGGCGTCTGTGTCTGGAGCGCATTTTGCGTTGATCCGGTTCTGTTCTTCCCGGTTCGCGGTGATGGTGTCCCAGGTTGTCAGCCGTGTTCTTGCGGCTCAGCTGCCCGTGTTCTTCCCTCATGCCCATGGCGTTCGTGGCTTCGCTGCTCTCGCTGCCGTCTGGGCAACGTGTCCTAGCAGTCTTTGGTGTTCGTACGGGGGCCTTGCTGCTCGTTGTTCTCGTGTTGTTCCGGGAATTTTCAGGGCTGTGGCGCCTTGGGTTGGCATTTGCTGCAGGTTGTCTCGCTTCCGTGGGGGGTGCGTGGTGTCCGCCTCCCGGTTCCGTCCCTTTGACCTTCCTCTGTGGGTAGTTAGCTCCGGGGAGCTGACGGGGCTCCCGCCAGAAAACCAGCATTGAAAGTAATGAAACGCCATTTTCTGGGCGAGACCCGGAGGCTCCCCGGCAACCCTCCCTCCCTCCGGTCGGCGGTTTTTCACGTGTTTTGACATCCAGCCTCAGAACTGATGGGTGGATAGCCAGCGTGGGAGGTCTGGGGCTCCCCCTTCCCCCTCCCAGGAGGGGGGAGCTCAGCAGACAGCGGCATGGTGACGTGTGACGTCATACTAGTTTGCTTGTTTTCTGTTGAGGAGTTCTGTCCACTAGTTCGGCTTTAGGTAGCAATTTTCACCAGAATAGGGGTTTGTTTTGGAATGCTTACCTTTCTGGATGCTTGACTCGGTCGATGGCAGACATAGAATGCTTCCAACCACACGGGGGCTTTTATAGGCCATTGCTCCCCTTGCCTCTCTGAGGGGGCCAGGTTCTGGCCGTGGTCCCCGGTAGGCCTTAGAACTCCATACACATGACTGATGCCAAAGTCTGACATTAGCATATCAGCCTGGTAAAGCTCCGGGGAGCCTCCGGGTCTCACCCAGAAAATGGCGTTTCATTACATTCAACGCTGGTTTTTTCTAACTACAATACAGTACCTAAGTTTATCTTACCTTTATGGAGGGTTCTTGATGGCATATGGAAGATAGTGATGAGGTGGGAGGAGGAGAGCTGTTACTGTTTGGAAAGGGAGTCCCCTTCCATTATCACATCAGGCAGTGATGCTTTCTCTGGGGTACTCTCTCTCCTAGGTTTTGCCTGAAAACTACTAGGACCTGGTTGTGGTTCAGTGCTCGTTTGTCTCACTACAAATTTGTCAAGAGACATTTGTTTTTCCCTTCGTTTTAACATTTGTCTGTAATGATGCATCACTTTAGCACCCATAATGTCCTTTTTCTTAGCCAGTATGGTGGATATCGTTGACTGAAATTTGTTGTACTGCCTAGCCAGTACAACAAATTGTTCTTGTACATGTTCTTGTACAATTTGTACAACAAATTGTACTTGTTCAACACCCGCACACCATCTTCATATTTACGAATGATCTCTTGTTTCTGCCCTATGGTCATCCTTACATGGAATCTCATATGTTGAGCCTTACCATTGACTTTCCTGGGACTCATGGCATGATATATAATAATTACCTTAATGTTCAAAATGCAAAAAATCACCACAAACGCAGAATTTCTTATAGGCGCGATCATCACTAAGCGGGCAGCTGTAGTAAACTGAGGCAGGTCGGACCACTTGACCGGGAACCACGCGCTCGGTCGACCCGAACGTGTACCAACAAGTATCGTTAGTCGATGACACCATCGTATGTCGTTGCATTTTTTTATGAAATTTACATCGTAACTTGAAATTATCGTAAGTCTGGGCAATCGTAAATCGAGGTGCCATTGTAGGTTCGTTTTATCTATTTCTATTTTAAGTACATCTGCCACCTCATATGTAGAGTTTAGGAGCTCTGAGCATACAAGGTCCACTCTAATATACAAACCTACTTGTCCATGTGACCTATTTACTGTATCACATCAATATAAATCATATTTTGGTATCCAGCTCTTACTGTCAAAGTATGGATAGCCATACAGTTGCCAAATGTGCTGTGTTGTTAGTGTGAGTGCATGGCAAGTATTTGTATTATATTAGTTTGTTAACTACTATTACACTTCTGCAATATTCATATATTCATTTGACAAATCCTATTTGTTGGTCCATTTATCTAAATTAGTACTTAGTTGTACGTTGTCAATATAAATCTGGTGACATCCTGTGTTGTGAAGCTATCTCTTCCTTGGTCAAGGAAAGAAAACCCCAGACCACCTCCATCCAGAAAGCCTCACAGAGAAGTCAAATATCCTTGCACTGCTATGGGTGAGGCACGCTTTCAATGAAGTATGGGGGTACTCTTACCCAACCACTTGGGCTGGATGATAGAGCGACGGTCTCGCTTTGTGCAGGTCGGTGTTCAATCCCTCACTGTCCAAGTGGTTTGGCAACATTCCTGTCCCCCGTCCCATCCCATATTCTTACCTTAATCCCTTCCCAGTGCTATATAACGTAGTCATATCTTTCTCTTGATAGTTCCCTTCTCTTCAGGAACAGCCACCCAAACCCACCAAGGAAAATAACCCTGGCTAGGTAATGGCAACACCAACGAACACCCAGAAATTATTACTCTAGGCACATGCAGTTTGAAGTGAACAGTTAATCAGTCACATACAAGTGAGGCATAGATAAACATGCATTGTGAAACCAACACTAAATTATAGAACAAATTCACAAGCAAATGGCAACCGAAGGACAAAAACCATGTCCAGGATGGCTAACACTTCTGAATAATAATTTAATATCTGGGACTTGAAGAGATGGCAGGAATGAGTGTAACTGCAACATTATAGATGTGCATGCCAGACAAAATGACTAAGGTCCAAGACTAGGGAAATGAGGAAGATGGTGTGCATTTCCCTGGTGGTGTGCAGGTGGAGCTACTTCACAACCTGGGTCCGAATTCATCAAGCAGTTATGCAAGTACTTACGAACCTGTACATTTTTTCTCAATCTTTGACGGCTTTGTTTACATTTACGTATTAAACAGTTTATGAGCATCGAAACTTCCCTATCAAATACATCATGGCCCTTGTGGATTTGTTCCCAGTTAAATGTTGTTATTGTTATAAACAGCTTCCTAGTGCTTTGGAGCTCATAAACCATTTAATAAATGTAAACAAAGCTATCAAAATTAAGAAAAGATGTACTGTACAGGTTTGTAAATACAGTACTGTAGATACATAACTGCTTGTTGAATTCTGGCCCTGGTGGTTCATCTGTTTCAGGAGTTCGTGGTCTCATTTTCTAGGTTTTGTTTACCTTGCTGATTGTATGGTTTGGTTTGCCCACCATTCTGGTTGCTTCTTGGTTAGGGTGATCAAGGATTCCCTGCTTCTTGTGACTCTAGAGGGGATGGGTCAGGTTTTGGCCTCTGGTCCCTGGGAGGCTTACAATGACTCATAAGAGCCAGGTGTGGATTGAATTGGGTGAAGATATCTATGTATTTAGCACCAAGGAGCCCTCTCAGAAATAAGATTCAAAACAGACAAGTACAGGTTTAAAATATTTAACACCACAGTATATACAATATATACAACAAACTTAATTTCATATAATGTGTCTTGTTTAAAATAAACAAATGAGAGAGAAAAATACTTAAGACTATGAATTTGTCAAAGGCTTGAATTTATAAATACTGTATAACTACTTACACAGAACAATATTTAAACATATTCCAAGATTTATATTTACTTGACTGGAAAATTCTTTAGAGGATATGAAACTTACTGAAAAATTATAAATATAAGCTACTACTGTATTTACAAAAAATTTGGCATCCAAATACCTATACTGTACTACGATGGTGAAACTTATAAATAGGTTATTCATCAATTGCATTAACATGAACAACAGCTTGTCCATCTGTGATAGTAGTAGTAGCATCACTGCGAACTTGTTGAAGGATAGATTGTAAGAGTTTGGGTCCATGTCATGAGTTGCTACCACCTGTGGTCCCCCCAGCAGGTAATCTTTTAGGTAATCTGGGTGAACCTCCACTACAGAGTATGCTGCCTGTTGCTCTTCATTTGCTAGCAAATCAGCATCCATAGTTATTTCAGCCTCTTCTACAGTGGCCTGATTGCTTCCCTCCATGGTAGCCTCAGGAACAGAAGAAAGCATAGATATATCCACATTTTTTACCTCTTCCATACCCTCCATGTTTTCAACTGCTTCTGCATTTTCCAGGGAGTTCATTGCTTCAATCTGTGAAACATCTAAAATTTCATGAGCCTTGGCCAAGTGCTTTATCAGAGTGGTTCGTTGAGTGTAACCCTTATTACATATACTACACTTGTAAGGATGTGAGCCAGTATGAAGTGACACGTGGCGCTCAAGCTGCAGCTGTGTGGTGAAGCCCTTACTACACACCGAACATAAAAATGGGTACTCTCCAGTGTGACGCATTTTGTGGTTAAGGAGATTCACTTTACTACGGAAAAGTTTGCGACATATATCACACTGGTATGGACGCTCTCCTGTGTGTTTGATTTTGTGTACAGCAACCTCAAACTTTTGTGCAAATCGTTTTCCACACACATCACATGCATGTGGTTTAACCTCCCTGTGCCTATATTTATGCTTTGTCAAATACTGTTTTTTAGCAAAAGATTTACCACAGTCATCACACGCAAAAGGCTTTTCAACCACCCTCTCCTCATCTTCATGTTCTTCCATTTTTTCATGCACCATAATAACCTCTGGCTGTGGTACATTATCTGATTCAACCTGTTCTTGCTCTGGATCTGGTGCCTCTGTGAGCTCAGAATATGGTGTATTGGCTCCTTCAGGAAAGACCAAAAGTGGCTGTGAACCATCAACTAAAAACTGTTGTTGACTATTATCAACTAACAGCTGCTGGGTTGAATCCATAGCCTCACCAACCTCTCCCACTGTTTCAAACACATACAAGTGATGGGAATTATCTGCTGTTGTTACACTTTCTACTCCTGAGTTCATTATCATCATGCCTTGCATATGGCTTGCTTTGTGCTGATTCAAAAGCTCTGAGTTATAAAAACTTTCATCACATACATCACATCTTAATGCACTCACATCCTGGGCAGGATGTGAACGCTCATGACGTTTTAGATTTGATGAGCTACGGAATTCTTTTTTACACTGACTACACTTAAAGGGCATTTCTCCAGTGTGAATTAAGTTATGGTTCTTCAGTGCAAGACGAGATGCCAGTTGTTTTCCACAAAAACTGCATGGAAAGCTACGCTGACGTGAGTGAACATTGTGATGAGTATATAGGTATTTCTTCTTATCAAATACTCTACCACATATCTCACACATATAAAGATGGACCTCTACATTTCCATCTGTCTCAAGGCCTAGATTGGCATTCTGATATTGCTGTTGAAGGTGATGAAACTGTCTGTGCTTTTCAAGGTGATGCTCTCGCCGAAATTTGTGGTTGCAAATATCACACTTAAACATTTCCTCCCGAATGTGGTCCCGCATATGTAGATTAAGACTACTGTTGTTTATGAAAGTCTTACCACAGTTACCACATTTAAATGGTCTTTCTCCAGAATGAATTCTCATGTGAATTTTGACTGATTCATGATTGGCAAAGTACTTGCCACAAGTTTCACATTGGTATGGCTTTTCTCCGCTATGCATTCTTTTATGCTTTATAAGCCGGCCACTCTGTGAACACCGGTAATCACACATATCACATTTGTATGGCTTTTCACCACTGTGAATACGCTTATGAGTGTTGTAATTACCACTTGTGGAAAAGCTCTTGCCACACTCGCACTTGAATGGCTTGTCATCAATATGTTTCTTCTTGTGCATGATAAACAATGATCGCTTGTGAAAGTTTCGTCCACACTCATCACAGGTAAACATGAATGAATGCATGACCTTATGTCGAATTATATCACTCTTGTGCACAAATAATTTATTACACAAGCCACACTTTAGAAGTGGAGTGCCAGAGTGTAAAAGTTTATGGCGAACAAAGTGACTTTTATGTGCAAAATCAATACCACATTCATCACACTTGAGGATTAACGGAAGTGTACTTCCACTAATCATCTCCCCTCCCTCCTCTCCTTCCTCATGAATAAAGGGCAAATCAGGACCAGGACGAAGAGCTTCACGCAGATGCACATGAGAGTGTCTGATTAAAGTTAGTTTTGTGGCAAAAGCTTTCTTACAAATGTCACATTTCCAACTCTTCACTCCTTTGTGGGTTAATTTATGCTTTTGCAGATACCTTTTCTCACGAAATGTACGGTGACATACATCACATTTATATGACGCTGACAGCTTATGTGTAAGTTTATGAGTGAGAAGTGAGACATAAGATGGGAAAATCTTATGACAGTACTCACAATTATGCTCACCTTCATTCCTTAAATCTTTACTAATTTCTAAGTCTATTCTTTCTTCTTGCTTAACGCCACGACGTTGCTCTAATAACTGCTCCTCGACTTCTGATATTTCTACAAGACGAGATTTCACAGACTGGCCTGCATCTCCATGGCTATCAAGGTGATATCGAAGCAGGGCTGGAGTAAAGAAAGTTTTACCGCACAATTCACACTTATTTTGGTTTTTTAATCTATGAGTCCACAATTTGTGTCTGACCAATGCTGCACTTTGACGGAAACTCTTTAAACAAATGTCACATTTAAATGGTCTTTCACCAGTATGAACTAAAACATGCTTATCCAAAGCAGACTTCAGTGGAAAACCAGCACCACAAAGATCGCATTTATAGTTCTTTTCTTGTGTATGTCCTCTTTGATGCCTTACAAATTCTTGATGTTTTCTGAAGTTTTTTCCACAAATAGAACAAACATAAGGAAATTCCTCTGTTGGCAAAGTGTGTATTATAGATTGTTGTTCTTCAAAAATATGAAGCTGTTTGTGCTGTTCAAGTTGTTGTTCTGTAGCACAACCAACACTACATACATCACAGTACACTTCTTGATCACCAGTGTGAGAATTTGTGTAGTGATCACAGAGCACATCAACATCCGTGAATGATTCCTCACATATGCCACATTTGAATGGATTTGTAGGAAACTTGCTTTCAAGAGTTTCTGACTGTTTAGGTTCGTCATACAGTTCTGAGGTTTTAGGTGCATACCCTTCATTGAGCTGTTCCCGAAGCTGTTCCACAATTGAAACTTCATCTGAAAATGGTTTCCCAGCAGCTTCATCTTCCTCTTTGACTTCAATGCCATCCCCGTGCACAGTGGTCATATGCTTTGTCAAAGTTCTTTTGTAAGTGAAATTGGCTTGGCACACTGTGCATTTAAGTTCATCCTGAAGACCTCCAACAGGGTCACTAGATCTCTTGTGAACCTTTCTGTGCCGGTTGAGGCCACTGCTAGTGACAAAACCAAGACTGCAAATGTCACAGATAAATGGACGATTTGAAGTATGGGTTTTCATGTGAGTGTAAAGAGTATCACGGTGTGCAAAAGTGCGATTACACACTGAGCACTTGAATTGATGATTTTCTTCATGAATAGTTAAATGCTTTTTCAGCTGTGATGCCTGTGTAAATGCCTTGAAGCAATGCTGGCATTGATGAGGTCTCTCTCCTGTGTGTGTAAGAATATGCGTTTTAAGATGAGAGGAATCAACAAAACCTTTTCCACAGTAATCACAACGATGTGGCCTCTCTAATCCATGAACTTTGTGGTGAGCCTCCAGAGCTGTGTGAGATGTACAAGTCTTGCCACACTGATCACACTCATATGGCCGAAGATTATGCTTTTGGCGCAGGTGACGAATGTAGTCGCGTTTAAATTGGATAATGTCTCCACATTCTTCACACCTGTGACCATTGACACCAACATCATCTGAAATGAAGTTTTATGTAACTCAACTGTAACACTTTATATGTATTATATGTAAAACATGCACTCTTTATCATTGTTATACTGTATAACTTTTTATGCATTTATAGCAAAGTAGGTAATGCAGATTTATCATAGAAAATGGAGCATCAAGTGTAATGAAATGCCACTTTCTGTGTGGCAGTTCAGTTGCTGTCTGGAGCTTATAGCACTTGTGTTGCAGGACCACCCCTTTATTATCAGGTTCCTGACAATTTTGGGTCTACTGAGACCCAAATCCAGAATCTGGCTCTCTTTAATTAACATGTTCATTTCTGAAATATGTTCCTTTGAGGAGAGCCAGAAAGAGATCCAAAGTAGAAAGAGAACGCAGACGACACTATAAAAGAAGGAAAAAAAATAACGGAAATGCTTATGCAGACACGAATTTCCCGTCAAAGTAGGAATAACTTAAATAGGGAGATTGAAAAAGTCGAGCGGAAATTGAAACACTCACATCAAACTGAAGAAAGGCAGTTAGAACAGAAAGCAATTCAGGAAATAAAGAAAAATCCAAAATACTTCTTCACATATGCAAAATCAAAAGCAAAAACCACTCCCAGTATTGGACCTATTCGTAGAAGTGAAGGTTCATACACGGAGGATGACAAAGAAATTAGTGAAATCATAAAAAAGCAGTATGAGGGCATGTTTAGCACTCCAATAAACAACACGAAAGTGGAAGATCCAGACAATTTCTTTATGCGGGATATCCAAACCCCTGTAAATATAACTGATATCAACACGAGCGCACTAGAGTTTGAAAGAGAAATTGAAAACATGCCCATGCACTCAGTCCCGGGTCCAGATTCATGGAATTCAATATTTATAAAGAAATGCAAAGTGCCGGTAGCACAAGCACTCAGTATAGTGTGGAGGAAGAGCTTGGACACGGGGGAGATATCAGATGCCCTTAAAGTAGCAGACATAGCCCCTCTACACAAGGGAGGGAGCAAAGCATTGGCAAAGAATTATAGACCAGTTGCACTAAAGTCACACATAATAAAAGTATTTGAGAGAGTGATTAGGAGTCAGGTCACCAATTTCATGGAGACCAATGACCTTCACAGCCCAGGCCAACATGGATTTCGAGCGGGAAGATCGTGCCTCTCACAGCTACTTGATCACTACGACAAAGTCACTGAGGCATTAGAATAGAAACAGAATGCTGATGTGATATGCACGAACTTTGCAAAGGTTTTCGACAAATGTGACCATAGTGTGATAGCACACAAAATGAAGTCAATGGGAATAACCGGTAAAGTAGGACGCTGGATACTCAGTTTTCTGTCAAACAGGACTCAGTGAGTAACAGTCAACCATATAAAATCTAGTCCAAGTGCAGTTAAAAGCTCTGTACCTCAGGATGCAGTCCTTGCACCGCTGCTTTTCCTTATTCTCATATCAGATATAGAATAAAAATACAAGTCACAGCTTCATATCATCCTTTGCAGATGACACAAAAATCAGTATGAAAATTACCTCGGCTGAAGACACTGAAAAACTTCAAGCTGATATTAATAAAGTTTTCGACTGGGCATCAGAAAATAACATAATGTTTAAAAGTGATAAATTCCAGATACTCGGGTATGATAAAAATGAAGACCTTAAACATAACACAGAGTACAAAACACAATCAAATGTGCCCATAGTGGGAAAACAGCATGTAAAGGATTTGGGAATAATGATGTCTGACGACCTAACGTTTAGGAGCATAACCAAGCAAATATTGCGTCAGCCAGAAAAATGATAGGATGGATTACGAGAACTTTCAAATCCAGGGATCCCATCACAATGGTTGTACTCTTCAAGTCACTTGTGTTGTCCTGTCTTGAGTACTGCTCAGTACTCACTTTCCCCTTCAGAGCAGGAGAGATTGCTGAAATAGAGGGAATACAGAGAACACATATGGCACGCATAGACGCAATAAAGCACCTAAATTACTGGGATCGTCTCAAAGCCCTCCAAATGTACTCACTAGAAAGAAGATGAGAGAGATATCAAATAATATACACATGGAAGATACTGGAGGGCCAAGTACCAAATCTACACAATAAAATAACACCGTACTGGAGTGAACAATATGGAAGAAAATGCAGAATAGAACCAGTGAAGAGCAGGGGTGCCATAGGCACAATCAGAGAACACTGTATAAACATCAGAGGTCCACGGTTGTTCAACACCCTCCCAGCGAGCATAAGAAATATTGCCGGAACAACTGTGGACATCTTCAAGAGGAAACTAGATTGTTTCCTCCAAGGAGTGCCGGACCAACCAGGCTGTGGTGGGTATGTGGGTATGTGAGTCTGCGGGCCGCTCCAAGCAACAGCCTAGTGAACCAAACTCTCACAAGTCAAGCCTGGCCTCGGGCCGGGCTTGGGGAGTAGAAGAACTCCCAGAACCCCATCAACCAGGTATTAACCAGGTAACCCTTGTGTTGCTAAGGGTTATTTAGCCTTTGTCACCCACAGGCACATAAAAAAAAAATCTTCCTAACCTGTTAATTTGTGTTCCCTGACCATGAGAAAGAAAAATATAATTGTACTTAACAATGACGTAAATGAGCCGACAATATGAGCGATGATGTCACACCCTGCATGATCGCTCGTGCAAGGTGCGTCCTGGAGGCGTTCGCGCGAGGTCTTCAAGCAGCCAGAGTTGCCACAAATTTATTTTTGCTGCATTATTTACAGTGTCTAGGCATATTTTATCACAATTTTTTTTCACTAATTGTATTGCATATAATGTTACTTTATGTTCAATGATAATCCAACTTGCATACATGAGTATACACATGTGCACACAAATGTTTTCAATTACGCCAATATAATATGTGTTCACATTTTTCATTATTATTATTTACACACATCCATGCACTATTTACAGGTTTTTGCACTATTATTGCATATTTAGAAGTCTTGGAGACAGTCGTAGTCGTTGAAGCAGTTGACAGCACACAATGGGACTGGACACGCTTCACACCATGTTTGCACTAGTTTATATTTCTGTTCTCTCTTTTTTGTTGTTGTTCTACAAACTAAACAATCACGTTGGCCTATTGCACGCTTTCCAGCTGGTGGCAAATGTTTTAGTCTGTGTGCTTGAAAGCCCTCCATGTAAGTGAGCCTGGGTGTAGTAGCATGGTGCAACACTGGGTTCATGATGGGTCTTTGTATTCCAGGAACATCTTTGCCAAACTTTGTTAGTAACTGTGTCACAAGTGTTAAATCAAACGAATGGAAACTTTGTTTACGTTCAGTTTTCATCAGATACATATTGTAGCTACTCAGCATGCTTATGTCAACAAGATGGAAAAACACTTATTTTGTCCACTTCAATGTTTTCCTAACACACTCGACAGTGCCCACCATCATGTCAGATTTATCAACCAAATGCATGTTGATATAGTCAAGAACACAATCTGGTTTATATACTGGTTCTTGCGTTACTCAGTTCACCTTGCCACTGTTCACCATTGTACCATCATGAATGGTTGTCAGCAAGTTCACTTCTCTCTTGTCTTTCCACCTGAGAGTATTTGATCACTTTTTCTTAGCTGGCAGTCACCAACTTCAAGATTATTGTCAAACACTGGCATTTCTCTTCTTCTTGGCTTTACTGTGCCAACCATTCCAGTTCTATTTTCAATCAAGAACCTAGCTAGCAAGGGACTTGTATAGTAGTTATCCGTGTATAAAATGTGGCCCTTGTTCATCCATGGTGTCATCAGTGACTTTACCACACTACCTGAGAAACCATGTTGGTTGTTACCAGGAATGTCTACATCGCTAGGAGAATACAGAATCATGTGTAACACGTATCCAGTTTCACAGTCACAAAGAACAAAGAATTTAAATCCAAATCTGTTGTGTTTGGAGGGAATATACTGCTTGAAGGCAACACGTCCTTTGAAAAGCACAAGGAATTCGTCAATCGCCAGCTTCTGTGCTGGTACATAGAAATCTCTGTACTTTCCAATTACTTCATTCATAATGTGCCTGACTCTCCAAAGTCTATCATCCTCTGTCCGGTCTTCATTACTTGCAAAATGAAGACACCTGAGGAGTATCTGAAACCTGTCTTGGGACATATATTTCCCGAACAAAGGTGTTGGAACAGTCTGGTAATAATCCAATAATCTCCAATAATCTCTGACAGCATGTTTAACAGTTTCATCAACATACATAGTGCCAAAAATACATACATTTCACCTACAGTAGTGTTTTTCCAACACTGTAATCGTGAAAATTCTGTTATATTTTTTCCAATGAGATGAGCCGCATAAAGGTTTGTTTGATGTACAATATATTCCATGAGCGTCTCATCATAAAATGCTATAAAATAGTCTATTTCACACATGTCCTCATCAGTATTAGGGAAAAGGTCTGTAATCCCAACGTCTTTATTGTCAAAGGCATAAATTACAGGAACAAAATCGTCACCATCACTCCACACAAGTACACCCGGTGTCCTGCGAGACGAAACAGCGGCACAACGGCGAGGAATTGTTGCACACTGTGGACCAGGAGTGAAGCCCGTCTAGGCAATGTATGGGTGCAACGTGAACGTGAGGTAAAATCACGTGAACATGAGGGTTTTGGTTCCTCATGTGGTGCCATGCGGCGGCGCTTGGCTGGGCGAGACACGGCTGACGCAACAAAATCTCGCTTGGTAACACCACTGGCACTAACGACAGGCATGGCGGTACTATGCTCTGAATCCACTTCACTAAAACCAGAAAAAGTCACCTTCCTCTGACTCGTCACCCAAAATATCCTCATACTCTAAATAAGTACAAGAACTGTGTGGTCGTGGGTGAATTGGAGTAGACACTGGGCAAGGCGGAACTGGTGAGCATGTAGGCCTCGCCCTGGGAGCAGGCTGTATCTCATATTCACTGTCTGTGCTACTATTATCAGTCAATTGTGTGTAGTCCTTATCAATGTCAGAGTCATCAAAATCACTTTCCTCACCATCAGAAAATAATTCACTGGTTATTTGCTCTTGAGTAAGTGACTGCGTGCTGTGTGCCCAGGAGGCGTTTGGCCGTGCACTCGCCATGGTGACTGCTGGGTAGCTGAGGCCTCCCCGCGTTGGTGGCGAGAGCAGGATTTTTTTACAAAATGGCGGCTGTTTACTGTAGCCCTTGGGCAGCGTACGGCCCCCCCACCCCCGCTACCTCGCTGGCCATTCAAATCTTGCGCGGTACTCCTTCACGTCATTTGACGTGTTGCGCAATTTTGCGTAAGTTACTCAACACGTCATATGACGTGTTGTGTAGTTTAAGGATTAAAGAGGTGAGGGACACACATATGGGATCAAAGATTGCCTTACAATAAAGATGAACTGACCCAGAAAAAAGGTGAAACAAAACAATCCATTACTGTATGAGAAATTAATGAAATCAAAGAAAGCAAGGTAAACTACTGCAAGAGCTCACTAATCTAGGCCCTATTAACCTGGACTTTTGGGTATTCCAGCCAAAATCAAATCCAAGTTTTTGTCTGCAAAACTTCAACAACTTGGACAGAAATCTGGGTTACTGGGAGTTTTTGCTGGATTGCTTAATAACACTGGAAGACCTATGCTCACAAGAAACCAAGGGCCTTCAACCAGTGAAGACTCAGCAGCAGGCAGTCAAAACTGACCTTGCCAATCTCATGTACAGTAATTTAGTGTTGTGTTGTGTTAATAAATGAACATTATTGTAAAGACTAAAAAAAAATATAATACCTAATAGTATATCAAATAATAATTATTTCTAAAAATTGTATGTCTAGGTTGTACAGTGTGTTTCCCTGCTAAAATGGGTATTTATTTTCACTTATGTAAGAGAGGTCTGTGGGGTGGTTCTGGATAGAAACTGCCACCTGAGGACCACATAAAGAACACTGCAAAGAGCGTATGCTACACTTTCCAATACATTGACGGTATATTCCTTAACTGGACACTAATTACAGTAGCCCTTGGAAATGGGTAAATGAGAAGTGTGTTAACTGCAGTAGTTCTGGTGTTAAGCTCTGTGGAGGGAGCATTTGAACTTAAGTGAGCAGTAACTGTTTGGTCCATGCAAGAGGGTAGAATACATAAATTAACTATGCTATGGTGTGAGCAAATCATAGTGAACATTCATTGAAGTAGCAGTAGCCCAATAAAGGGGTAGACTAATTCAAATGAATTATGCAGTGTGAGGATGGTGTAACAAGCTCTATGATAAGAACCAGAACAAGTGACAGTTATTCCTCTTAGAGAGAGACCTATGTGAATAACGGATTTTTTATTGTGTTTGAGGTGCAGACAACAAATACAGAATGAACTGGGCAGTGTTAATTGGTCATGGTAGCATACATTCAGCTGAATCAAGAAAAACAAAGCTTGTGATTGTTACGAATCTTGTTAAGATCCTCTCATTACTCTTAATTATTATTACTATATTGTCTTATTCTTTAATCATTATAGCATCCAGTTGTATAATGTGAGATTTGTATGTTATATGATATATATTATAGAATGTAATAGTGTGCTTGAGTTGCATATTATTTGTATGAGGCTTTCGTGTTACAATTCTCATGTGTTTCTCTGTGGGGGTTGATCAGGTTGGATATGTGAGTAGCGTGGGAAAGTATTGTCAAGCGAGTGGTTATGATTTAACCTTGATTTATAACTCCCATTTTATTTGTCTGTGAATGCTGTAGTGTAGCTAATGTAATGGTGTACTCTTATAATAATAATAACTTGTTATTTTGTACTACCATTTATTATTTGTAATTCCACAATGTTGTGTGGATAGTTGGTTGTTTTGTTGGTAGACGCTTGGCCTGTGGACAGACGCGTGGGTTAGTCGCGTGGTGGTGTGTTCGAGGGATAACATGTTTTAAGTTAAGTCCTTGATTTGTATATTTAGTCATTCAAAGTTTTTATTTCCTGGTCAGATGATATTGTATTCTCCCATGTATAGTTTTAAGTGCTATTAATATTGCTCATTGCTCGAGAAGTATTTTATTTTAATTTGCATGCTGATAAATATTTCTGGCTATATTTACGTACCATTTAATTGTTATGTTTGTCCCCCTTAGCATAAATATATTGTTCCCCATTTTATGCAGTGTTTTACCTATACCCCTAGACAATATTTATTAAAGGCCTATACGAAATAATTTATGTACACTGCTGGGAGAAGAACCTTATTTAGTCTCGAGGGTGGTAACAAATGGAGGCCTGTGTCCGGGATCTTATACCATTAATTCCCTGTAATGTTTGTACAATTAACAGTGCTAATTATTAATAGCAATTGCCTTCCTAGGTACTCTGTGATTATCTAGTGACGCCTAATCAAGCCTGTGTAATTATCTGTTCAATCTGAGCTGCTGTGAAAACTTTCAACGCTTCACGATTTGAGGTAAGTGTTCAGCTTGTGCCAGGGGCCAAGCATAATTTTCAGTGTTGTTTCAAGTGTAAGTTGTGATTATTGAGCCAACCATGGAGGATCAGGTTGTTGCGCTGGTAGATCAGCCAAATTTTGGTAAAATTAAAGACTTAAAGAAGTCTGGTTTGTTGTTGCTGGCTGATAAATTGAACCTAGCAGTTTCCAGTAAAATGTTGAAAGCTCAAGTGTTAAGAGTTATTGTCACACACTTGGTGGAAGAGGAGAGACTTGACGAAGAGTGTTTGGGAGAGTTAGACGAAGAGTCAAGTGACAAGGTGGCAATCTTAAAGTTGGAGTTGGAGACTAAATTAGAAATGGCTAGGTTGGAAGCAGAAAAGAGAGGTTGGAGTTGCAGAACCAGCAAAAACAACTTGAGTTGGTAACTCAACAGCAGATGTTGGAGGCTCGAGTACAACTGGCAGAGCAGGAGACTAAACAACTCGAAATTCAGCAGAGTATGGCTGAAAATAATAACAGGTTAGAACAGCAGAGGATTGCGGCAGGTTTGGGTGACACTAGTAATAATCCAGAGAGTACAAATAGTTCTTCTAAGTACAGTAAACGTGTAGATTTGCCTAAGTTTAATGAAGAAGATCCAGAAATATTTTTCTTGCATTTTGAGAAACTAGCAGTCAGCATGAATTGGCCTGTAGATCAATGGGTTAGCATATTACAAGGACAATTTAAGGGTAAAGCTCAAGAGGTATTTGCATCATTGCCTGCTGAGAATTCTTTCGATTTTAAATTTGTTCAGCAAAGTATTTTAAATGCTTACCAGCAGATCCCAGAGGCACATAGAATAAAATTCAGAAGTTTAAAAAGAGCACAGGACCAGACTATTTCTGATTTTGTAAGAGTAAAATTAAATCACTTTAATAGATGGATTAAAGCACTTAATATTTCAGAGTTTGAGACTTTGAGAGACCTCATAGTAACTGAGGAAGTAATGGGATGTCTACCAGAGAAATTAGCTTTGTTTATGGCTGAAAATAAGCAAACCAATGATCTTATAAATTAGCCAAGCTAGCTGATGAGCATGAACTACTTACTAAAGTGCCTTTTAGAGCACCCATTAATCATTTCAATGTTAAAACTAATCATTATGCTCATAAACATGTTTTCCAGACTCGACCAGCTACTTCACCTTCTCCCCTTAACCCTTCTCCTGTAAAGCCTAAATCTGAGAAACAACCGACAGGGTTGTCAACCTTAAGTAATGTAGTGAATAAGCCTGCAGTGGGTTCGGCTATTCCGACCACTAGCAGGTATTGCACGCATTGCAGGAGAAGAGGTCATGTGGTAAATTCATGTTATGCTTTGCACCCAGAGTTGAGACCAACTGGTCTAATATTGAGTAGGGGTTTGCAAACCATTAATGCCAATGTTGCTTCAGTCATGCCCAAGTGGATGACTAATTTTGATCCATACCTACATTCGGGAACCCTATTATGTACTAGTGGAACCTGGAAACCAGTCCAGTTGTTAAGGGACACTGGTGCTTCCCAGTCTTTAATTTCTCGCCGTGTTCTTACTGATGTTAGCACAGAAGACACTGGAGAGGTAGTGTTATTGCAGGGACTTGGAGGGCTCATCCAGCGTGTACCATTAATTAAGGTTAACCTGAATTCTTCTATTACACCAGGTTGGTGCACTGTAGCAGTCAGTGAGCAGTTGCCCATTCCTGGGATTGATATAATTGTAGGTAATGATTTCGATAAATGTAAATTTAGTGGGACCGATTGTCCTGTTATGTATACTAAACCTAATGCAGTACTGGCTCAACCAGATGAGGATGATGGTGTCATTTATCCAGCCTGTGTTGTGACCAGATCCATGGGTAAGCAGAATGTGGTAAGTCCTGCTACTACCAAGGTGGATGTTCTCGAGGCCAGGACCCCTTCAGACAGGGAGGTGGAGGTGGACCTTGAAGATACATTTATAGCTCACGTGGATGTCGAGAGTGAGGCCGGTGCCAAAGCCCTAATTTATTCTGACCCAGATGGTCTGGAAGATGTGGCCCAGGTACCACTTCCTTGCCCGCTCGCTCCAGTTGTAGAGTTCCAGACCTTGCGTAAGTTACAGAGTACTGATCCCAGTCTAGCTGAGTGTTATGCAGAAGCAGCCGACTCCATCGATACTTTGGAGGAGAGTACGGGTTGTTATTTCAAGGATCAATGTCTGATGAGAAGATGGAGACCATCAGGAACTCCCTCATCAGAGGATTGTGAGTTTAACACCCAGCTCGTTGTGCCAACAGAGTATCGGGAGCAGGTATTGCAAGCTGCTCATGATGACCTGATGGGAGGCCATCAAGGTATTACCAGTATGTATCATAAGATCTGTAAACTTTTTTATTGGCCGAAACTTAAAAAAGATGTGGTCAGATATTGCCACAACTGTGTTGTGTGTCAGACTGTTGGTAAGCCTAATCAGACTGTGCCACGAGCACCATTATATCCTATTGTAGTGCCAGAGGAGCCATTTACTCATGTGGTACTGGATTGTGTCGGACCTTTACCCCGTACAAATCCGGAAATATGTATATGTTCACTATCTTATGTATGACCACCAGGTTCCCTGAAGCGTATGCTTTACGTAATATTAGAGCTTCTACTATTATCAGGCAGTTGGAACGATTTTTTTCACTTTTGGGGATGCCCCGTGTAATTCAAACTGATAATGGGAGTAATTTTTGTTCCACACCATCTTTAAAATTTCTGTAGCATTTTGGTATAAACACAATTTTTCAANTTCTGGAACAAGTGCTTCACTGATGGATTTGAACTACAATGCTGTAAATGCTTCACCCACATACTACAAATACAAATAATCGCCAACAGAACCTAAACACCTAACCTAACCTAACCTATGCCTATATATGCACAATATGCTAATATATTATAATATTAAATTACATTTGAGAAAATTCCTGTTTTGAATGAACAGCATGTAAAAATTTATGAATGCATCTATGGGTCGACAGCTGGATGTAATGGACTTGAGTCGAGGACGGGTTGCCCTCTGAACTCATGCACCTCTTTAAGAAGGACTGGCTCCTATTCTAAAGCCTAGCAACTCCTATGAATTCTGAAATGGGGGCTTGATTATCCACAGAGTGCTTACATCATATTTTCCTGTTTTCATCGACGTTGAATAAACATCGATAACTTTGATTCAAAGTTACTCAAGCATATTTTGCACAATGGAAGAGAAAATGGGGGATAAAAGAAAAGATAATTTCATTTATAAATAAAATAAAAGTATAGATAAAATATGAATAAAAGAAGAAGGGAATGGGAATGAAGGAGAGGGAAGATAACAGAAGGGTAAGATACAGGGAGAGTAGGAGGAACAAGATGGAAGTTAACAGAAGGGAGACAGAGAACAGCCGGGAGGGAGTGAAGGTGGGAAGAAGGAAGAACAGAAAGGAGGTAGAGAGAATGGGAAGGAGAGAGAGACAAGCAGTGAGAAAGGTAGACAAAAACAGGAATACATACAGGAAAACACCGACACACAGACAGATCTGGGGTGCGCAGGTTACTGTGGGCACAGTGGGGTATTCCATCTCCATCTAGTAGTAGTAGGCATCCATCAGTCTCAGGAGACTATGGAGTTGCGCTCTGGTTGTCGGCTGGAGTGGCCCACTGTGCCCACAGTAACCTGCGCACCCCAGATCTGTCTGTGTGTCGGTGTCAACCTTCCTTATGTTTCTCCATCTATTGTTTATCTACTAAAGAGAAAGTCAGTCTTGTCTGTCTGTCCTTCCAAGGTTGGAAGTCAGATTCTTGGGGTTAGAGTTGCATGGTAATTGGTGATTTTTGGATAGTCACATAGGGTAGCTAGGGATAGCCCCATTTGCTTCTTTGAAGGGGAATCGACCTTTACGCCCCTCCCCAACTGTGTGAATTCCTGCTTCCTCATACACTTAATCACTAAACCTACTAAAATCACTGATTCGACTGCCTCTGCTCTTGACCACATCTGGACTAACATAACCTCTCCACTTACTTCAGGGATCTTGATGAGCTAGTTACAAAATTCAATATATATATGTCGTCACATCAACAATGGGTTCGAGATCGACCTCAAGTACAGGTTCTAAATTAAGCAACTGACATATGTGGAGAGCTAGTGTCAAAATTTATATGTTTGCCGTGCACACCGCCCCCCATCCAGCGGGCAGCGGTGGATAGGTTACAATCACTTAGTTACTACCTACAGTTAGCAAACTGGGATATTTGGCTAAAATTTCTGGTAGCAGATCATTTTGAATGAAATATTTACACATCGCTGGAACATTGGTTATAGAATTGTCTCTAAATTCACGTATCTTTTCGCACTCCATCACATAGTGACGGAGGGTGTGCGAATAATTTTGTTGACACAGTTTACATTTGGTCAGGTCTACATCGGCAGATAATGAGAATTCCCAGAGATACTTGTAACCGAGTCTAAGCCGAGCAGTAGTAACATCTAGAAGTCTGCTGATTTTATTGGATGATCCATAGATGTGTGGCTCCTCTTGCATGATAGTATGATGATAGATGGAACCAAGGAATTTGCCATCTAATTTGTTACAAATTTGGTATTGTTTATTTTGAATTTATTTAATTTGAGGATTTGTTGCCAAACAGAATATAGAAAGTTTTGTCAATGTTAAGGGTGAGTTTGTTGGCAGTTAGCCAAAGATGGACTTTATTTAGCTCAGTATTTACTGTGGCATTTAGAGCAAGGGGGTCAGGACTGGAGTAAATGAAGGTTGTGTCGTCAGCAAATAGAATTGGTTTGAGGTGTTGGGAGGCATTTGGAAGGTCATTAATGAAGATGAGAAAGAGGAGAGGGCCAAGTATGCTGCCCTGAGGAACACCAATGTTGATGGGTAGGGTGGGAGAAATTGAATTATTCACAGAAACATACTGGAGCCTGTCAGTAAGGTAAAATTTGAGGTATTGCAGGGAGTGTCCTCTGACTCCATAATGATGTAATTTAAGATGAAGGTTTTGGTGGTTGACAGTGTCAAAAGCCTTACGCAGGTCCACAAATAACCCAACAGGGAACTCATTTTTATCAAGAGCTGCATGAATTAAGTTAAGCATACTAATAAGTGCATCGTTAGTGCTTTTTTTGGGTCTGAAGCCATATTGGCAAGAGCTAAGTATATTGTGTTTGGCTAGATAAGAGTAAAGCTGCTTGTAGATTAGTTTCTCAAAAATTGTTGATAAGTTAGGCAGGATTGATATAGGTCTGTAGTTGTTAACATCTGTGAGATCACTACATTTGTGGACAGGGGTTACTCTCGCTTTTTTAGGATATCTGGAAAGGTTTGGAGTTCAAATGACTTGTTGAAGAGCAATGCAATTGCAGGGGCTAAGGATCTGGATGCTTTTTTGTAAATTAATGTTGGTATCTCCTCAAGGGCACTAGACTTGGTTTTAAGGGAAAGGATTATCTCATTAACGTCAGTGGAATTAGTAGGCTTTAGGTACAGAGACTGTGAATAGTTACCTGTAAGATAGTCCTTAACATCAGTACTGGAAGATGGGATATCATTTGCAAGGGATGACCCAATGGAAAAGAAGAACCTATTGAACTCAATAGCAGAATCAGAGGCTGAAAGCTGACCATCGTTATTGGACAGGAGTGTTGGTTTGTTGTTTAAAATCTTCTTTGAGCCCAATATTTGTGAAATTGTGCTCCAAGTTTTTTTAATGTTGCTCTTTATTTGGGTAAATTTATCTTCGTAGATAAAGAGCAACATTAAAAAAACTTGGAGCACAATTTCACAAATATTGGGCTCATATTCACAAATATGACAGAGTGCTGGGTAGACAGCACACCATGAGCGTAGCTCTCATCCTGTAACTACACGCAGGTAATTACCAGTAGATTGACTGTTGAGAGGCGAGACCAAAGAGCCGAAGCTCAACCCCCTGCAAGCACAACTAGGTGAGTGCAACTAGGTTGATACAGACAGACCTAGTCTTCATTGAGCAATCTGAACTAGTTGAGAAAATGGAAGAATTTGATAGTACTGTACTCGGAAACAGTTAAACCCAACATTTAAATGATCCATGACTATATGACAATGGTGGAGTGCTTGCTCAAGATCTCCCCCTCCCCATCCGGCCCGTTGGCGCCGTGAGGGGGCTTAGTAGATGGCTGCCGGAGTGTGATGCTCCGTGGGACAGTCCTCTGTCCTTTTGTGGCCTTGCACTCCTGCTGCTGTCTTCTCTAATTGTACCGGATCGCTTTTCCTTTTCCTTATGTTTCGTTTTTCTCCCCCCCCCCCCTCTTTTCCTCTCTGCTTGTTGTTTCCTGCCGACCTTTTGCTTGTTTTGGTTATTCATTTGGACTTCTTCTATTTTGACGCCCGGGTGCTTGGGAAGGCATACTCTTGCACCCGTAGAACTGTAGTACCCAACGTCTCGAGCGAGGGAAACCTTTTATTATCAATCCCCCATTCGTCGCTGAACCCGATCTCGACGGACTGACGGTTCTTAAGGTGGCGTTTGTGGGGGGCGTATACTCACGACGCACCCCTAGGGGGCCCCGGCATGATTGGCGATAGCTTCCTGTTGGGTGTCCTGCCTCTAATTGTGGCTCCATGGTGGGTATGGGGGCACATTCGTGGATGAATTTATCACTCTTCGTCTGTATGTCATTGAATGTTTCTGTTGTACCCTCTCGGGCTCGTGGGGTGGGCGACCAAGCCCCCGAGTCGGCCTGTCTTGGAAGACCAGGCTCTGTAGCCTCCGCTGCGTTGGGTCCCGACCTTGCTCCTCCTTTGACTCTCCTGACTTCTTCCCCCAGCTCCCCTCCCTCCTCTGTGGTTGGGTCGAGCCTCAAGCCCCCAGTGGTGACCACTTCGTCCCCTGGTGCGGCTAAGTCTCTCGTTGTGACTACTGCGCCTTTTGACCCCTCTCTCTCTGGGAGTTCTCAACGCCGTCCGCGCCACGGCCACACTCGCTCGATTCCTTCCCGTATTGATGTGTATCAGGCCTTGTTTGGTCCTGCTTCATGGGCCAAATACTTTGATCTCCTCCCTCTTGATTCTGCGCCTCCTGACGATTTCTCCCTCCATCGGCATCTTGTTGATTCCGTGGATGCGTCTGTTACCTTCAACCCCACTCGTCTCGGTACACGTGTCTTTGCTGCTCCTTCTCAGGATGCAGCTTCCCGCTTGGCTGCCTTATCCTGCCTTGGCGAGATCTCTGTTCGGGTCTCAAAGAACGCTCGGTTGAATGCCAGTGTTGGCACTATTCTCCTCCCGCCCCATGTTGCGACCGGTGTTCGGAATCTACAGGACTGCCACGATGACATTCGGTATATCCTTGATGCTCCAAGGCCATTCTGTCCTCCAGGTAGACTCGTTTACTCGTCCCCCTCGTGGTCGTCGCCGTCAACCCCTTCGGGTTGTGAAGATCACCTTTGATGGTAGGACCCTTCCATCCTCTGTCATTCTTGCTGGTGCCAGGTGCTCTGTCCAGGAGTATATTCCTTCTCCTCGGCTTTGTGACAAGTGCTGGAGGTTTGGGCATGGTGCCCTCCGCTGCTCTGGGACTGTCTTTCTCTGTCCTTTGTGTGGGGGTGAAGGTCACTCTAAGTCGGAGCTAGTGCACTTCTCCCCAGGCTCGCTGCCTCAACTGCGGTGAGGCCCATCATATCTTCTCCCATGCCTGTATCTATTACAAGCTTGAGGCAGCCGTCCTCAACTTGAAGCACCGGGAGCGTTTATCTTTTCCTGAGGCGAGGCGCCAGGTTCGCCGGCTCCCGCCTTATGCTAACGTCTCTTATGCTCGCGTGTTGCGCTCTTCCTCTCCTCTCCTCCCGTCCTTGCATCCAATAAGATGTAGTAGGTCTTTTCTATGTTAAGTGTTTGTTGGTTGACATCCATAAGTGAACTTTTTTTTAGTTCATTATTAACAACATTATTTAGTGTATGTGGGTTGGGGTTAGAGTAGATGAGGGTAGTATCATCAGCAAACAAAATAGGTTGCAGAATGTTAGAGACATTAGGCAGATCATTGATGTATATAAGAAATAGAAGAGGTCTATGAAGAGCTCGCACGGGAGACATCTCCTGTCCACGAGGCTAACCATAGCCCGTGCATCTTGCCCAGCTCCTGTGCCAGGTAAGTTACGGGCTCACCATAGCCCGTGCTACTTGGAACTTGTTCCGAGTAGCTGAATCTATAACAACAACAACTATGAAGAGGCTCTCTATGTCGATGATCTTACCCTTTGCTGTCAGGGTGATGATTCACCTCTCCTTCAGCGCCGGCTTCAACTTGCAATTGATGCCGTGTCGTCTTGGGCCACCGATCATAGCTTCAAGTTCTCTACTTCTAAGACATGTGCCATGTCTTTTACTCGGAAACGGGTCGTTCTTCGTCCCTCTTTGTCACTTTATGGTCATCCCCTTGAGTACAAGATTCCGCGAAGCTTTTGGGGTTATTCCTTGACACTCGTTTGTCTTGGTCTCCCATATCTCTTACCTCCGTGTTGAGTGCTCTAAGGCCCTTACCCTCCTTCGGTATTGCCCCATACTTCTTGGAGAGCAGATAGGCGCACTCTCCTTGCTTTACATTCCTCTCTCGTCCTGTCTAAGCTCGATTATGGTTGCCCTGCTTACTCGTCTGCTCTTCGCCGTCTTGATGCTTTGCACCATACTGGGTTGCGCCTCAGTTCTGGTGCCTTTCGTTCGACTCCCGTCCTTAGCTTGTATGTTGACACTGGCTTCCTGTCTCCGCTATCTTGCGCAGTCAGTCCTTACAAACATCCTTCCTCTCGCCTCTGTCGTGCTTTCCTTTTACCCCTCCTGCGGTTCCTGTTCCTCTTCACCCACCTCCCTCTTTCTGTCCGGTTATCTTGCTGACAGGATTTCTTTTCCGTTCGTGTTTCTAATGTTTCTCCTCGTGTTGTTCCTTCTTTGCACCCGTGGAGAGTCCCCCTTCCGCAGTTTTGTACATCCTTGACCCGCATCACTAAAGCTTTTAACCCCTCCTACGGTTTCTAAAACGCCTTTTCCTTGAGCACTTTTCTTCTCACTCACGCTCCGTTCTGTCTTCACCGATGGGTCTAAGTCTGTGGACGGTGTTGGCTACTCTTTTGTTTTTCCTGATCGCACTTATATGTGTCGCTTACCTCCGGAGAC
>WNGS01166011.1:23463547-23478204 GCA_020271785.1 Procambarus virginalis | reverse complement strand
AAGTCCCTTGTCTGAGTAACTGGTGACCGCTTCCAAAAAAGTGAGCATGTTTGTATGGCAGGATCTATTTTTAACAAAACCTTGTTGTGTCGATTTTATAAGTGTGTTCACTGGAGATGGTGAATGATTAACGTTTGCACATGTGTGGCAACATAGCCTCCCGGTTTGGTGCCTTCTTTTGATAATTACTTACTTACAGATGTGTGATGTCAAACTGATCGGACGGTAGTTTTCTGCTGAGATCTGTATTTTTCTGCTATTCCATAGGTTTATAACCCTGTTGTTAAAAAAGCATCTCCTGTTTTCTGTCCTACATTGTGGCTTGTTGAGCTTGAAACCGTTGCTCCTTGTTTGTGTTACATCTGACCTTCGAAGAATTTGCCTGTATCAATATCCTCCAAATTGCTCAATATTTTAAATGTTTCGATGAGATCCGCTCTGTCACGTCTAGTTTGCAGTGATGTTAGCACTGTGGCCCTCGACCTTTCCTAGTATGATAGCTGATTTAGTTCTGGAATGATTTGTTGTTGCCCAGTTGAACTTTCTCCAAAAAAGCTGTCATTTTGAAGATGAGGTATCGATGCTTGGATAACATAATCCTTGGATAAAATAGTGCCCCCCTCCCATCCCCCAGAGATTTATACAGTTGAATAACTACCTTCTTTTCCTTAAAGTCAAAAGTTCGTTTGATTATTCCTTAGGCTTGGTTAGCTTTATTACTGCCTACCTTGAGGTGAGGTGATTGAGGTGCCGCTCCCACTTGTGCAACTTTCAGTGAAAGATGGATTCTGATTCCATGGTCATTCTCTTCACCAATCTGCTACAAGGTTATGTTGTTAATTTGGTAGTTGTGACATGGATTGTTATGCCCCGCATGCAAGGTCTTGCATTTATCGATATTAAAAAGATCTGTCAAAATCAATCTGTCAAAATATCTTTGTATTTAAACACACGTTAAACTCTACGGACGTTGGGTTGCACATTTCATGTCCACTGACTTGGTGAATCAAAAAATGTTTATTCAGGTAAAAGTACATGCAATCGTTATGTACTTAATCCAAACAACTTTATCATTGTGTTCATTGCTGTCTTCTTTTATGTGCTAGCCATATGCTGTATTGCGCCTACTAATTTTTGTTAAACTACCATTCAAGCTGTCATTGCAATCAATCTGAGCTACCTATGTGCTTTAATATACCTACAAATTTCTCTCATCTTTTATTTTTTTTCTTGCTATGTACCTGTTATCATTTTTATAAATATTGCTAGTATTTACCTACTTAAAATTTTCTTAGATTAAGGACCTGCCAGAAACGCTGCGCGTACTAGTGGTTTTACAAGAATGTAATTACTATGCTATGTATCCTCACAATCCCAATGTACCTTCTTGTATATAAATAAATAAATAAATAAACTTTGACTAAACCTTAATACTAATTGAGATTAAAGTATAAATTGTGTAGGAAAGGAAAAAAACGGGGGAGGGGGAGGCAGAAATCAGCAATTATACAACTTGGTCAACAAACAGTATTGTTTGAAAATATCAAGACATGAGTTGACAGTTAGGGGGTAAGGTAGGTTACATGGAGTTTATTAGGTAGAACTTAGTTTTCCTCTTAAACTGATTGAGAAAAGTACAGCCATTGACATGATTGGGAAGGTCATTCCACATTCTGGGTCCCTTGAGTTGTAGAGCATTTCTAGTTTGGTTAAGCCATTTTATATGTCTTTGAAATCATAAATTTGCATTATTAATAATTAATTCAAATAATTAACATATACGCTATGTGCATAAAACGATTTGAAGAGATGATAACCCAGACTTAAATTACAAGAGTTTGGTTAACTCTTGGAATATAAAATAGGTATTTGTTTCTGGTGTGGTGCCCATGGGTTCTGTTACAACCTTCTAGGAAGTGTTTAAGGTCAGGATTGACATTCCAGTTCAGAGTTTTAAATATATAGAGTACACATGAGAGAATGTACAGTGACATACTATCTGACATATTAAAAAATTTGAGTAAGGGGTACCAAGTGCTGTCTGGGGCCAGAGTTTGATATTGTTCTAATAGCAGCTTTGTGTTGAGTAATTAGAGGACGTAGATGATTTTGGGTAGTAGAACCTTTACTAAAGTAAAGAATACGGGTACAGAGAGTAAAAGGGGGGAAAGTAGACATCAGAGAACCCCCCCCCCCCACAGTGTTACAGAACACTTCTGGAACAAGTGCTTCACTGATGGATTTGAACTACAATGCTGTAAATGCTTCACCCACATACTACAAATACAAATAATCGCCAACAGAACCTAAACACCTAACCTAACCTAACCTATGCCTATATATGCACAATATGCTAATATATTATAATATTAAATTACATTTGAGAAAATTCCTGTTTTGAATGAACAGCATGTAAAAATTTATGAATGCATCTATGGGTCGACAGCTGGATGTAATGGACTTGAGTCGAGGACGGGTTGCCCTCTGAACTCATGCACCTCTTTAAGAAGGACTGGCTCCTATTCTAAAGCCTAGCAACTCCTATGAATTCTGAAATGGGGGCTTGATTATCCACAGAGTGCTTACATCATATTTTCCTGTTTTCATCGACGTTGAATAAACATCGATAACTTTGATTCAAAGTTACTCAAGCATATTTTGCACAATGGAAGAGAAAATGGGGGATAAAAGAAAAGATAATTTCATTTATAAATAAAATAAAAGTATAGATAAAATATGAATAAAAGAAGAAGGGAATGGGAATGAAGGAGAGGGAAGATAACAGAAGGGTAAGATACAGGGAGAGTAGGAGGAACAAGATGGAAGTTAACAGAAGGGAGACAGAGAACAGCCGGAGGGAGTGAAGGTGGGAAGAAGGAAGAACAGAAAGGAGGTAGAGAGAATGGGAAGGAGAGAGAGACAAGCAGTGAGAAAGGTAGACAAAAACAGGAATACATACAGGAAAACACCGACACACAGACAGATCTGGGGTGCGCAGGTTACTGTGGGCACAGTGGGGTATTCCATCTCCATCTAGTAGTAGTAGGCATCCATCAGTCTCAGGAGACTATGGAGTTGCGCTCTGGTTGTCGGCTGGAGTGGCCCACTGTGCCCACAGTAACCTGCGCACCCCAGATCTGTCTGTGTGTCGGTGTCAACCTTCCTTATGTTTCTCCATCTATTGTTTATCTACTAAAGAGAAAGTCAGTCTTGTCTGTCTGTCCTTCCAAGGTTGGAAGTCAGATTCTTGGGGTTAGAGTTGCATGGTAATTGGTGATTTTTGGATAGTCACATAGGGTAGCTAGGGATAGCCCCATTTGCTTCTTTGAAGGGGAATCGACCTTTACGCCCCTCCCCAACTGTGTGAATTCCTGCTTCCTCATACACTTAATCACTAAACCTACTAAAATCACTGATTCGACTGCCTCTGCTCTTGACCACATCTGGACTAACATAACCTCTCCACTTACTTCAGGGATCTTGATGAGCTAGTTACAAAATTCAATATATATATGTCGTCACATCAACAATGGGTTCGAGATCGACCTCAAGTACAGGTTCTAAATTAAGCAACTGACATATGTGGAGAGCTAGTGTCAAAATTTATATGTTTGCCGTGCACACCGCCCCCCATCCAGCGGGCAGCGGTGGATAGGTTACAATCACTTAGTTACTACCTACAGTTAGCAAACTGGGATATTTGGCTAAAATTTCTGGTAGCAGATCATTTTGAATGAAATATTTACACATCGCTGGAACATTGGTTATAGAATTGTCTCTAAATTCACGTATCTTTTCGCACTCCATCACATAGTGACGGAGGGTGTGCGAATAATTTTGTTGACACAGTTTACATTTGGTCAGGTCTACATCGGCAGATAATGAGAATTCCCAGAGATACTTGTAACCGAGTCTAAGCCGAGCAGTAGTAACATCTAGAAGTCTGCTGATTTTATTGGATGATCCATAGATGTGTGGCTCCTCTTGCATGATAGTATGATGATAGATGGAACCAAGGATTTGCCATCTAATTTGTTACAATTTGGGTATTGTTTATTTTGAATTTATTTAATTTGAGGATTTGTTGCCAAACAGAATATAAATTTTGTCAATGTTAAGGGTGAGTTTGTTGGCAGTTAGCCAAAGATGGACTTTATTTAGCTCAGTATTTACTGTGGCATTTAGAGCAAGGGGGTCAGGACTGGAGTAAATGAAGGTTGTGTCGTCAGCAAATAGAATTGGTTTGAGGTGTTGGGAGGCATTTGGAAGGTCATTAATGAAGATGAGAAAGAGGAGAGGGCCAAGTATGCTGCCCTGAGGAACACCAATGTTGATGGGTAGGGTGGGAGAAATTGAATTATTCACAGAAACATACTGGAGCCTGTCAGTAAGGTAAAATTTGAGGTATTGCAGGGAGTGTCCTCTGACTCCATAATGATGTAATTTAAGATGAAGGTTTTGGTGGTTGACAGTGTCAAAAGCCTTACGCAGGTCCACAAATACCCAACAGGGAACTCATTTTTATCAAGAGCTGCATGAATTAAGTTAAGCATACTAATAAGTGCATCGTTAGTGCTTTTTTGGGTCTGAAGCCATATTGGCAAGAGCTAAGTATATTGTGTTTGGCTAGATAAGAGTAAAGCTGCTTGTAGATTAGTTTCTCAAAAATTGTTGATAAGTTAGGCAGGATTGATATAGGTCTGTAGTTGTTAACATCTGTGAGATCACTACATTTGGACAGGGGTTACTCTCGCTTTTTTAGGATATCTGGAAAGGTTTGGAGTTCAAATGACTTGTTGAAGAGCAATGCAATTGCAGGGGCTAAGGATCTGGATGCTTTTTTGTAAATTAATGTTGGTATCTCCTCAAGGGCACTAGACTTGGTTTTAAGGGAAAGGATTATCTCATTAACGTCAGTGGAATTAGTAGGCTTTAGGTACAGAGACTGTGATAGTTACCTGTNCCGAAGTAGGAAGCACCTAGGTGTAAATAACTTTTTTTTCCACAAGATTTTCGTGGAATATCTTGAGAACGCCTAACTCCCTCCTTCACCCCCCCCCCCCCTCCACCTTCTAATTCTCACCCACTGCCCACTTTCACATATCAAATCCCCAACTCCCCAACCTACATTTACCCTTTCATACGAACCACCAACTCCCTCCCCAACACACCGCCCTTGGAAGAGGTGAGGATAATTTACATTTTATAATAATTTATTATCTCTTGCATTGTAAGATTTGCAGGCACAGGTGTCTATTAATCTTGTTTAACTTACCAATCAAGCTGTCAATGTTATCAATCAGAGCTTTAATATACCAATGTACTTTAATATACTTACTAATCTCTCTCATCTCATTTTTTTTTCTTGCAATGTATTTGTTATCATTTTATTAATTCTGATAGAATTTACCTACTTAAAATTATCTCTTAGATTAAGGACCTGCCCGAAACGCTGCGCGTTGTAGTGGCTTTACAAGAGTGTAAGTACTGTACTATGCTATGTATTCTCACAAACCCAATGTACCTTCTTGTATATAAATAAATCAATAAATAAATAAATAAATAAATAATAAATAGGAGTAGGGGTAGCCCAATGGGGTAGCCTTTGACTATATATAAATAATAAATTTATAAACATTCATGCTGAAGCTATAAAAAATTCATTATTATTATTATTATTCCACACACTCACACAAATCACAATAACGTGATATATCAAATAACAAATCCACAAGGGCCTTGATGAGGGCTCGAACCTATGCACTGGATGTTCCCAGACGCGCTCTAAGTCAACTGTACCACGACATGGTAAAAAAATCGCAACCTGGAGTACTAAAGTCCTCACGAGATCTGGAGGCTTCCACTGAAGCCTAACCGGGGGTTCACACAATTCCCCCATGCGCTTGGGATCTGTCAACCCAAAGTAGACAATAGTATCTACTTACTGAAACCTTGTGGATTTGTTCATTATTATTATTGTCATTATTATTAAAAAATATTAGCAGCAGTAGTATTTATATTAAAAAAAACACAAATTATGTTTTAATGATGTCACTGCCACTTTTGACCCAGGTTTTTACAAAATTACAGAAATGAACACGGTCTTCAGCCTGGGAGGGGAGGAAAGGTGGGGGGGGGGGGGACAGACAGGGGAGTCAGGTGAGCAAGTAATGAGACGGGAGACGCCTGGACACTTGCGACGGGAGGCGGCCATTGGACACCTGTGCTGGGGGAGTGAGCGGACCAGCCGCCAGGCAGGCGAGACGGTAAAGTTCGAGACTATTAACTCACTAGAGTTGGTAGATTATCATCATCCATCAGGATTAATTTCCATAAGTGAAAAACTACTATCATTCATTATGATACATTACCATTGTGGTAAACTATTATCATTCATCATGATATATTACAATTATGGTAAACAGCTATCACTTATCATGATATATTATCTTCATGGTAAACAACTATCACTTGATATATTATCATCGTGGTAAACAACTATCACTCATCATGATACATTACCATCATGGTATACAGTACTACTATCACCCATCATGATATATTACAATCGTGTTTTACTATCACCCATCATGGTATACTACTATCACCTGCCATGGTATACTACTATCACCCGTCATGGTATATTACTATCAATCATCATGATATATTATCATCATCGTGTACTAATAAAATGCATCATGGTATATTAGCATGGCAGTCAATAAAGTACCAATGCTATAGGCTAAGCTTAATAGTTAAGCTGTATCAGGAAAAATACCTTTAAATAGGATCTTATTGCCTCTTAATTATCATCCAATAGCTATTTATTGTGTCTATTGTATCAACAATACTGCCTATTGTATCTACAGTATACTTATAAAAGAGAATATTTATTTAAGGTTGGAGCAGATACTTGAGGCAAGCCTCATCAAAATTTTTGCCAGGTGATAGTCCTTCTCGAAGCCTCGCTGCTAAGGCACCCATTATTAAATTGAGTTACATGGCTTGTGTGGTGTATATCCCTCATCTTTTGTATTATGAAATCTCGGAATAGAAACTTATTTAGCTGATGATAAATAGTTACATACAGTAGCTTTCACATTGTTCATTAACCTGTCTGAATATTCCTTGTTGGACTCACGTCTTGCTCACTTGACTGTATTTCCAACTGTAATTTTGTAATAAGCATTTAAATGCATTGATTTTATTTCTTTCACTTTATTATCATTGTATTTGTAATTTAATGTTGTAATGTGAATTTGAAATCCATTATATTTTTTTACATGTCCAATTATCTTCTCCAAGTACACGTTAAAATTTTCTCTTCCCCCCATAATATATCGGTTTTACGATTACCCCAATTACAACGTATCGTTAGTAACACTTAGCATGTCAATATTTTCTTTATCTTGAATAACATGTCAATTTATGACTACAGCTATATTGTTCGAGATGTTGTTACATGTCAGGCGTCAGTATTAACATTACTAAGTGCTAGATTATTGGAATTATTGATGTAAATATTGTGAAAACTGTGCGTATTGCTGTGAATCTTTACATCGTTAGAATACGTCACAGACTGATGTACCAAATTGCCTGAACCTAACCTAACATAGAACCCACGAATACATCACGTCATAGACATCATTGACATCACGTCAATTGACATATATTGACATCACGTCAATTGACATATATTGACATCACGTCAATTGACATATATTGACATCACGTCAATTTAGCAAGTTGCTGTAATTTTTAGTATACATCAGTTTTTTTGGCCTTAACGGGATTTATACGTCAAAATGCGGTGTAGTATTCAAGAGACGGGTTGTTCTGAAACGCGTCTAATGTTACTCTTGTACGCAATTGTAATATTAAGCATCTTGCGTAATATTACATATGCAGACGAGGAGTTACAATAACGTGGCTGAAATATGTTGACCTAAACCACACACTAGAAAGTGAGGGGACGACGACGTTTCAATCCGTCCTGGACCATTCTCAAGTCGAATGTGTCGACCTGTGTCGACCATTCTCAAAATCGACTTGAGAATGGTCCAGAACGGATCGAAACGTCGTTGTCCCTTCACTATCTAGTGTGTGGTTTGGTCAACATAATATTACATGCCTCCATAACTAACCTTATTATTTTACAATCGGTAAGACTATTTATATAATCTAAATTATGCAAATGATAATGAGAATTTATTATATTCATAATATGCAATTAATTTATAATTAATTATTATTATTATTATTATTATTATTATTATTATTATTATTATTATTATTAAACTATAGACGTTTGCAACGTTTTAATCCTGTAAAGTAGCACATTATACTAAAGTATAATGCTCTCTGACCCACTGTCAAATGGGACAGAGAGCTCTATAACAGAGTGTAGTAAGACAGTGGGTCAGACAGCTCTATAACAGTGTAGTAGGACAGTGGGTCAGAGAGCTCTATAACAGAGTGTAGTAGGACAGTGGGTCAGAGAGCTCTATAACAGAGTGTAGTAGGACAGTGGGTCAGAGAGCTCTATAACAGAGTGTAGTAGGACAGTGGGTCAGAGAGCTCTATAACAGAGTGTAGTAGGACAGTGGGTCAGAGAGCTCTATAACAGAGTGTAGTAGGACAGTGGGTCAGAGAGCTCTATAACAGAGTGTAGTAGGACAGTGGGGTCAGAGAGCTCTATAACAGAGTGTAGTAGGACAGTGGGTCAGAGAGCTCTATAACAGAGTGTAGTAGGACAGTGGGTCAGAGAGCTCTATAACAGAGTGTAGTAGGACAGTGGGGTCAGAGAGCTCTATAACAGAGTGTAGTAGGACAGTGGGTCAGAGAGCTCTATAACAGAGTGTAGTAGGACAGTGGGTCAGAGAGCTCTATAACAGAGTGTAGTAGGACAGTGGGTCAGAGAGCTCTATAACAGTGTAGTAGGACAGTGGGATCAGAGAGCTCTATAACAGTGTAGTAGGACAGTGGGTCAGAGAGCTCTATAACAGTGTAGTAGGACAGTGGGTCAGAGAGCTCTATAACAGTGTAGTAGGACAGTGGGATCAGAGAGCTCTATAACAGTGTAGTAGGACAGTGGGTCAGAGAGCTCTATAACAGTGTAGTAGGACAGTGGGTCAGAGAGCTCTATAACAGTGTAGTAGGACAGTAGGTCAGAGAGCTCTATAACAGAGTGTAGTAGGACAGTGGGATCAGAGAGCTCTATAACAGAGTGTAGTAGGACAGTGGGATCAGAGAGCTCTATAACAGAGTGTAGTAGGACAGTGGGATCAGAGAGCTCTATAACAGAGTGTAGTAGGACAGTGGGATCAGAGAGCTCTATAACAGTGTAGTAGGACAGTGGGATCAGAGAGCTCTATAACAGTGTAGTAGGACAGTAGGTCAGAGAGCTCTATAACAGTGTAGTAGGACAGTGGGATCAGAGAGCTCTATAACAGTGTAGTAGGACAGTAGGTCAGAGAGCTCTATAACAGTGTAGTAGGACAGTAGGTCAGAGAGCTCTATAACAGTGTAGTAGGACAGTGGATCAGAGAGCTCTATAACAGTGTAGTAGGACAGTGGATCAGAGAGCTCTATAACAGTGTAGTAGGACAGTGGGTCAGAGAGCTCTATAACAGAGTGTAGTAGGACAGTGGATCAGAGAGCTCTATAACACAGCGACAAATCAAAATCCAGAAAGGAAGTACAGTGCAGAGAGGATTTAAGAGAGAGAATATATATAAAATTATAATTCTTCACTAAAACTTTCTTCCTCTCTTACCTTCTTCCCGCCTTTCTTCCCTTCCTCTCGCCTCTCTTCCCTTCTTCCCGCCTTTCTTCCCTTCTCTCGCCTCTCTTCCCTTCCACCCGCCTTTCTTGTCTTTCTCCCGCCTCTACCCTTCTCGTATCTCTTCCCTTCCTCCCATCTTTCTTCCCTTCCTCCCATCTTTCTTCCTTCCTCCACCTCTCTTCCCTTCTTCCCACCTCTCTTCCCTTTCTCCCGCCTCTCTTTCCTTCTTCCCATCTGTCTTCCTCCCGCCTTTCGTCTCTCCCTCCCTCCCTCGTCTGGACCTCACCTTGGCAATAGCGAAGTCTTTAGGACAGAGGAGTGCGGTGCGCGGGTGGACCTCCTGCAGCACATACTCCCGCACCACCACGTCCCCGGCCACGGCCTGATGGTAGCGGTGCTCCCACTGCTCTGGGATGCCGGAGTGCCAGTCCTCGGCCGCCTCTCCTGCCACCACGCTCACCAGCAGCGCCGCCACCACCGTCGTCGCCCCTACAGTTACCGCAGCCTTCATCATCGGTGTTGTTGCCTCTGCCATGTTCAGAAATAAGAGCTTTAGGGGAGGGCGAGAATAATATGGTCTATGTTTTGTTTAAGTTTTATTTCTTCAGGTGTTCACTGAGGAAACACTACAGATTGAACTCCATAATAATTTTTGGGTGTTTAGAAAGGGAAATATCATCTAGGGTGGACAGAGCAGCAGAAGAAAGGAAAATTATAGATAAAATAGTAGGATTAGGAGAAGGCCTCAATTTAAAGGAAAATGTCGGTAATTTTAGGAGGCTAGGAAAATATGAGAAAGACAAGAACCACCCCTTAAAGGTGACATATAATTGAGTGAAACAAATAACGGAAGTACTTAGAAATGCCATGAAATTGCAGAGTGATGAAGATGGCAAACTTTGGTCAATAAGACAAGACCTCTCAAAGGAAGACAGAGAAAAGCTGAAAACAAACCTTGTTGAAGCAAAACGTCTAAATGGGAATATAAATGAAGAAGAAATTTTTTTTTTACAAAGTGTTAGGGACTGGAAAGCTAGTGAAATGGTACATCAAAACAAAGCAACAAAATCATTAGAAGAAGGTGGAGTAAAGGACAAAGGGAAAGAGAACATGTTCCTAAAAATTATATATACCAACATAAATGGAGTGAGATAAAAAAATACTGGAACTAAGAGATATAATTCAGTTTAAGGTCCCAGATATTGTCACATTAACAGAGACGAAACTTGAAGAAAATATTTTAAATGTGGTCTTATTCCCAAGGGGCTACTCAGTTGGAGACGTGCCAGGAAAATTAAGAAAGGGGAAGGAGTGGCTGTGTTGGTGAAATATCACCTGAAGGTGAGAGAGTTAATAATTGAAAACCCTCAAGAAGTTGACACATTGGCATTATTATTATTATTATTATTATTTTCTACCACAGACGTGGCCACACATTTACAATGCTAACTAGCATATATACATTTTCTTCTGTCCTCCATGGACAGGGTTAGAGATGTGTTAAACATATAGTGTCAGGATGATAAATTGGTAATTGTAAATTCCTACAGCCCACCAGCAAGCAACACGTGGACAAAGGAAGAACTGGATTACAAATGAGAGAGACTCATAATGGTCATGAGAGAGATTGTAGTAAGGCCAGATAGAGATAAGTCACGATTGTTGGTACTGGGGGACTTCAACTTGAAAGCATTAGACTGGGAGGCTTACGAAGCAAGAACGGAGAGCATTTGGACAGGCAGATTTGTATTTCTCATTCTGGAGACATTCATGAATCAACAGGTGAAGCAGGCCACAAGAATGAGGGAAGATGTTCCATCAATACTGGATGTAATATTCATCAGGAAAGAGAGTGATCATATCATGTTGGAAATTAAATATACCTTGCCATGTAATCTGGAAAAGAATGGGGACATTCAAACAGTTGATAAACTCGATTTCAACAGAGGACACTATGGGGAACTTAGAAAATTTTTTAATGAGTTTAATTGGACAGACTTGTTGCTAGGCAAGGAAGTAAATGAGATGTATGCCAAATTTTGAGAAATACACGATGAAGGCACACAAACATACCAATACAGAGATGCAGGAACAGAAAACGGGATTGTTTCAACAGAAATTGTGAGAGGGGCCAGAGAGGAAAAGGCAAGAAAATGGGTTCAATATCGGAAGAGGCCTAATCCACAAACATACCAGCACTACAGGAAGGTCTGGAGTTTTTAAGAAATGGAAATTCCGGCCTGTGAAGGATTAAGAGATTACATAACAGGACCTATTACAATGGGTGGACCTAATATAATAGTAGCAGTCATTTACAACCTTCCACTAAATGACAGAAAACCCAGACAGGAGTTCGATAAGAACAACATGGCAACTATTTTTTATTTTTTTATATATCTATATATATATATATATATATATATATATATATATATATATATATATATATATATATATATATATATACAAGAAGGTACATTGGGATTGTGAGGATACATAATATAGTAATTACAATCTTGTAAAGCCACTAGTACGCGCAGCGTTTCGGGCAGGTATATTAATATAATAGAGAAAGCAGCTTCAGTTGCCTGCAGGAATGGATCCAGACTCTTAATCATTGGCGACTTCAACCATGGACAGATAGACTGGGAAAATGGGAAACCACATGGAGGTGCAGACACATGGAGAGCTAAACTCTTTGAAGTGGCAACAAGAAATTTTCTCAGCCAACATTATGAATAAAGCCAAGACCCAACCAAAACTGCTCCACAGCCACATCAGGAAGAAAACAGCAGTGAAGGAACAAATGATGAAACTGAGAAAAAGGGGAGAACAGATACACAGAGAACAACAACGAGGTGTGTGAAGAACTCAACAAGAGATTGCAAGAGGTCTTCACAAAAGAGCAAGGAGAAGCCTCTGTACTAAAAGAGGCGGCGGCAAACCAAGCAACCTTGGAGGAATTTGAGCTCACCAGTGATGAGGTTAAAAGGAATCTGTTGGGGCTGAATGTGACGAAGGCTGTTGGGCCTGACAGAATCTCATCGTGGATATTAAAAGAAGGTGCAGAAGCAGTAAGTGTGCCACTCTCTATGGTGTATAACAGGTCACTAGAAACAGGAGACCTACCGGAAAGCTGGAAGAGCGCTTATGTAGTCCCAATATAGAAAAAAGGACGACAGGCAAGAGGCCAATCTCCCTAACTTGTATACCATGCCAGGTGATGGAGAAGAGTGTGAGAAAAAGGCTCGTAGAACATCTGGAGGAAAATAGCTTTGTAACACACCACCAGCATGAGTTTAGGGATGGTAAATCGTGCCTCACAAGCTTAATAGAATTCTATGACCAGGTGACAAAAATTAGACAAGAAAGAGAAAGGTGGAAAGACTGCATTTTCTTGGACTGTCAGAAAGTCCAAGAAAATGTCTTTGACACAGTACCCCATAAAAGGCTGTTACAAAAGTTGGAGAAACAGGAAGGAGTAAAATGTAAGGGGCTCCAGTGGATAAGGGAGTATTTAAGGAACAGGAAACAGCGAGTAACTGTGAGGGGGGAAACATCAGAGTGACGAGATGTCACCAGCGCAGTCCCACAATTATGAGAAGGATTAAGACAGAGGAGGACAGCTTGAGACTTCAAGAAGACCTGGACAAGCTGCAGGAATGGTCGAACAAATGGCTGTTAGAGTTTAACCCAAGCAAATGTAATGTAATGAAGATAGGGGTAGGAAGCAGGAGACCAGATACAAGGTATCATTTGGGAGATGAAATACTTCAAGAGTCAGAGAGAGAGAAAGACCTGGGGGTTGATATCACGCCAGACCTGTCCCCTGAAGCTCATATCAAGAGGATAACATCAGCAGCATATGCCAGGTTGGCTAACATAAGAACGGCCTTTAGAAACTTGTGTAAGGAATCTTTCAGAACATTATATACCACATATGTCAGACCAATCCTGGAGTATGCGGCTCCAGCATGGAGTCCCTATCTAGTCAAGCATAAGACTAAACTGGAAAAGGTTCAAAGGTTTGCCACCAGACTAGTACCCGAGCTGAGAGGTATGAGCTACGAGGAGCGACTGCAGGAATTAAACCTCACTTCGTTGGAAGACAGAAGAGTTAGGGGGGACATGATCACCACATTCAAGATTCTCAGGGGAATCGACAGGGTTGATAAAGACAGGCTGTTTAACACAAGGGGCACACGCACTAGGGGACACAGGTGGAAACTGAGTGCCCAAATGAGCCACAGAGATATTAGAAAGAACTTTTTTAGTGTCAGAGTGGTTGACAAATGGAATGCATTAGGAAGCGATGTGGTGGAGGCTGACTCCATACACAGTTTCAAGTGTAGATATGATAGAGCCCATTAGGCTCAGGAAACTGTACACCTGTTGATTGACGGTTGAGAGGCGGGACCAAAGAGCCAGAGCTCAACCCCCGCAAGCACAACTAGGTGAGTACAACTAGGTGAGTACAAGGCTCTGTACTTGGACCCATTCTGTTTCTGATATATGTAAACGATCTTCCAGAGGGTATAGACTCGTTCCTCCCAATGTTTGCTGAAGCAAAAATTATGAGAAGAATCAAAGCAGATGAAGATAGACAGTGACTACAGGACGACCTGGACAACTGGAGGAATGGTCTAGAAAATGGATACTAACGTTATCTAAGGAAAGAGTAAAGTAAGGAAATTAGGCGAAGGGAGCAGGAAGCTGACACAATGTACCATCTGGGAGGTGAAATCCTGCAAGAGTCAAATAGAGAGAAAGATCTGGTGATTGATATCACACTGAACCTGTCCCCAGAAGCCCACATCAAAAGGATATCATCAGCGCATATGCTAGATTGGCCAACATAAGAACTGCCTTAAAA
>WNGS01166011.1:23397827-23424980 GCA_020271785.1 Procambarus virginalis | reverse complement strand
ACAGCAGGAGACATCAATGCCAACTAACAAGTAATCCAACTCACCGTGCCTTCAGCTTTTCAAAACAGCGATAATATATATTATCACCACCATTATCGTCACTATCACCACCATTATCGTCACTATCATACCATTATCGTCACTATCACCACCATTATCGTCACTATCATCACCATTATCGTCACTATCACCACCATTATCGTCACTATACCCACCATTATCGTCACTATCACCACCATTATCGTCACTATCACCGCCATTATCGTCACTATCACCGCCATTATCGTCACTATCACCGCCATTATCGTCACTATCACTACCATTATCGTCACTATCACCACCATTATCGTCACTATCACTACCATATCGTCACTATCACCACCATTATCGTCACTATCACCACCATTATCGTCACTATCACCGCCATTATCGTCACTATCACTACCATTATCGTCACTGTCACCACTATTATCGTCACTATCACTACCATTATCGTCACTATCACCACCATTATCGTCACTATCACCACCATTATCGTCACTATCACTACCATTATCGTCACTATCACTACCATTATCGTCACTATCACCGCCATTATCGTCACTATCACTAAACCATTATCGTCACTATCACCGCCATTATCGTCACTATCACCGCCATTATCGTCACTATCACCGCCATTATCGTCACTATCACCGCCATTATCGTCACTAACTCCATCATTATCATTATCACCGCCATTATCGTCACTATCATCACCGCCATTATCGTCACTATCACACCACCATTATCGTCACTATCACCACATTATCGTCACTATCACCACCATTATCGTCACTATCACCGCCATTGTCGTCACTATCACCACCATTATCGTCACTATCACCACCATTATCGTCACTATCACCGCCATTGTCGTCACTATCACCACCATTATCGTCACTATCACCACCATTATCGTCACTATCACCACCATTATCGTCACTATCACCACCATTATCGTCACTATCACCACCATTATCGTCACTATCACCGCCATGTCGTCACTATCACCACCATTATCGTCACTATCACCACCATTATCGTCACTATCACCACCATTGTCGTCACTATCACCACCATTATCGTCACTATCACCACCATTATCGTCACTATCACCACCATTGTCGTCACTATCACCACCATTATCGTCATTATCACCGCCATTATCGTCACTATCACCACCATTATCGTCACTATCACCACCATTATCGTCACTATCACCACCATTATCGTCACTATCACCGCCATTGTCGTCACTATCACCACCATTATCGTCACTATCACCACCATTATCGTCACTATCACCACCATTATCGTCACTATCACCACCATGAGCAGCATGACGAGACTCACGAGGGAAAAGTCTACCCAGTAGAAGAACTCCTGCGTGCTCTTGAAGGACCTCTCGAAGGGCAGAGAGCAGCACGGGTTGGTCAGGTGGAGACGGGGCATCACCTGTAGGTGGCGCAGGTGGAGCACAAGGTGGCGTAGGTGGCACAGGTGGAGCACAAAGTGGCGTAGGTGGCACAGGTGGAGCACAAGGTGGCGTAGGTGGCACAGGTGGAGCACAAGGTGGCGTAGGTGGCACAGGTGGAGCACAAGGTGGCGTAGGTGGCACAGGTGGAGCACAAGGTGGCGTAGGTGGCACAGGTGGAGCACAAAGTGGCGTAGGTGGCACAGGTGGAGCACAAGGTGGCGTAGGTGGAGCAGGAATATGGGGTGAGAGAGATGGCATTAGATGCATATTTTATATAATTTATGAATATGCGTTAATTTGCATATAATACCAGTTGCGTGCCCCAGATCTTACTCTTGTACCAAACTTCCCCTTGTAATCCAATATTCAAATGTGACACCACCTTCCCTCACACACAAGTATTTAAAACATTAACTGACTTAAGGAGCTAAATCAGACGAGATATCACCTTGGATCTTGGGAAAGTGTACTGACGTACTAATTTATCCTTTCTGGGCAGTCTGCAGAAACTCACTGAGGGAAGGAAGGTGAGAGCTCGCAGTGCAAAAGAGACAAGTTTTAATAACAAGTTCAGGGTGCAAAATACTAGAGGATCATGTGTAAACCATCTTGAGAGTTAAAAATATTTAAACTCTAAAGCAGTTAAAATTCAGATCTTGAAATAACGTGTAAGCCATATTCTGTTATAACAGGCAAAGAAATCATTAAAAATTAGATGGATGTACAAAGGTAAGACGAACAATGGACCAAGGCATGACTAAAATCAGGCAACGAAAGTAAGAAAATTTAGATAGTTGGTGACTTTCAAGTTAGCTATATGGTCCATACTGCTCGTAGCAAGAATTTAAAACCAGAAGGAAGGTAAGATTGGGCTGGGTGATGCAGGTAGTACACACTTTTGAGTCGTATTGTGAAGCAAAGCTTACCCGGAGCCCCAGCACAGCCCCGGGGGTGAGGCTGACGTGAGCTAAATGAGGATGGGCAGCCACCTGCTGCTGTAGAAGGGGGAAGGCGAGGTGGGTCAGCTGTTGCAGGAGGGCCGCCGGCAGGTGTCTCTTCAGATTCTGGTAGTAATTGGTCCTCACATGTTCCGCTATCTGCGACAGGGCGTTGCAGGTCTTTCAATGATGGGGGAGTGGGAGAGGATGAGTCTAAGCCGGTAACGAAGTGTGTGGGCGAAGGAGAGAACGGGCTCTGTTTGAGGAAAGTGGGAAGGGGTTGTGTTTGAGGACGGAGGAGGAGGAGGAGTTCTCTTGGGAGGCGTAGTTGTGTTTTAGGAAGGGGAAAGAAGAATGATATAGGTGTGTTAGGAATCGATGCATATCACTATATTTGAGGATTCACTCTGCCTCCTGAATTAGCTATGGTAAATGCTGACCTTTTTCCTGGTTGAGTGGTTGATGTCGTGGGTGTAGAATTTCCTGGCCAAGAAATACCTGTGTGACGCCTCCAGCATTTCCTTCAAGTTCTCCTCTTCAATCGGTCCCGGGCCCTGGTGTAAGATACGCACAGGCTTTCACCTTCAAGTTTAACTTTACGATAAATACAAATTCCACATATTTAAATACATTCATTATTATCTTTGGGAAAATGAAGTATTTATTCGTATAGGCAGACGAAGACCCACCTGGCCACAAAAATCGGCGTCTTCCATGTGACGACAGAGAAAGATGGTATTGAGGCCCTCAAACCGCCTCAACCAGTGGAACCCCAAAGGAAGGATCCGATTCCTATGAAAGATATATGGGTAGTGGAGGACTGAAGACAGAGGCTGGGTGGAATATGATCACAGGTTGAAGGAACTATGTACATGGGCACAATCACTTCACGTCCGTGGTCATACGATTCACTGACATGCACGTACTTACTTATATGGGGAGTTCATAGCGACGGTGGGGAAGTAGGACTCGTCGGGGACTATGGAGGTCTGCAGGTGGAAGTGCCAGCGGTTCAGACGACTATTCCGACGGCTCCAGGTTACTGAGTAGTCCACCAGGTCACGACTCATCACCGCCCACTGTGATCTGGGGCACGTCAACGATCAGGTCATATGAGGAAAAAGGTCGTACCATGGAAGGAATGGGGCCAAGTTACGTATAGAGTACTGCCATACGGGCAAGATATCATATCATGTAGGGAGAGAGGCAAATTAAGTCATAAGGGGAGCGTCATATGACATGTAGAGTCAGGAGGAGAGAGGCAGAGAGATGAGACATGATGTACAGGTGAAGGGGGCCTGTAGTCTTTGAGAGTTGTATGGTAATGAGCAACATCACACACAAAAAGAACATACTTACAACGAAAGCGTGTTTATGATACTATTAAATAACATGTACACACGAAAGCCATTTAACGATGGCTGATTTGTCATGATTGCGATCATGATTGCTTTGTCAGTGAATGTAACCAAAAACACAGTAGTGCTCCATCATCCGTTTAAAACCAGGTGAATGTTCGGGAATCGCCAAGTGTGACTCATGACCATTTTCAACCTACCCTGTATGGATGGGTATCTCTTCTGGGTATGGCTGACCTCCCGCCCTCGTCACATTGTAGACGTAACCTTCACACCCGTGCCTGTCGAGGTCCAAGCTCTTAAGGGGTCAACCAGAAGAGGTTAATTAAAACTCATTGGTTATAAGTTACCGATATTGCAAACAAACAATAAATAGCAATTACGGGGAAAAATGGGTTAAGCCGCCATACTATCTCTGACAAACTACCAATAATACATTACTGTGCCTATGTTTTAAGTGGAGTGCCTCAAGGCTCTGTCTTGGGACCTCTGTTGTCACCCCTTTCATATAAAAGGGGTGACGCCGAGGAAAATAAGACTCGCGTCCCTACCAAAACAAATGTAGAATATTAAAATATTCTACACAAACTTCTCCACGGCCCACAAAACGGAAATCACACACACACACATATTGAAGTGACTCGAACCCATACTGCCAGGAGCAACACAACTGGTATGTACAGGACACCTTAATCCACTCGACCATCACGACCGGACAAAAAGAGGTGATAGCCGAAGCTATTTGAACCATCCCTCCGCCGGCACTCGGATGGTAATCTTGGGCATACGTGAGGAACACCTCATTCTTTGGGGCACACGTGAGGAACACAAATGCGAACAAGCCTGAATGGTCCCCAGGACTATATGCAACAGAAAACTCACACCACAGAAGTGACTCGAACCCATACTGCCAGGAGCAACGCAACTGGTATGAACAGGACGCCTTAATCCACTTGACCATCACGACCGGACAAAAAAAGGTGATAGCCGAAGCTATTTGAACCACCCCTCCGCCGTTGCTCCTGGCAGTATGGGTTCGAGTCACTTCTAGGGTGTGAGTTTTCAGTTGCATATAGTCCTCTGGACCATTCAGGCTTGTTCGCATTTGTGTTTCTCACGTGTGCCCCAAAGAATGAGGTGATTTGATAAAATACTATGCCCAAGATTACCATCCGAGTGCCGGCGGAGGGGTGGTTCAAATAACTAAGAATATATATATATATATATATATATATATATATATATATATATATATATATATATATATATATATATATATATATATATTCAGGCTTGTTCGCATTTGTGTTCCTCACGTGTGCCCCAAAGAATGAGGTGATTTGGTAAAATGCTATGCCCAAGATAACCATCTGAGTGCCGGCGGTGGGGTGGTTCAAATAGCTTCGGCTATCACCTCATCTTGTCCGGTCGTGATGGTCAAGTGGTTTAAGGCGTCTTGTACATACCAGTTGCATTGCTCCTGGGAGTATGGGTTCGAGTCACTTCTGGGGTGTGAGTTTTCATTTGCATATAGTCCTGGGGACCATTCAGGCTTGTTCGCATATATATATATATATATATATATATATATATATATATATATATATATATATATACAACTTTTTAGAACACTTTCCCACCAGGAGACTCGAACCCTCGCCAGCACAGAAGCCTTCCAGCAACCGGCATAACAGGTACGCCTTAACCCACTGCACCACGCTCAGACCCTTAAAAGAGATGGTAATTTCGGGGTATTTCAATACCTCAAAGACCACCACCTCCCAAATTGACCCCTCACTTGCTCTAGTGCTCTTGGGAGGTGGTGGTCTTTGAGGTATTGAAATACCCCGAAATTACCATCTCTTTTAAGGGTCTGAGCGTGGTGCAGTGGGTTAAGGCGTACCTGTTATGCCGGTTGCTGGAAGGCTTCTGTGCTGGCGAGGGTTCGAGTCTCCTGGTGGGAAAGTGTTCTAAAAAGTTGTATAACTTCCCTTGCGTGTTTAGGCAAGTTGTGCATTAAGCATAGACACAGTGTCTTCCCATATTAACAGGGACTTGATGAAAAACGTAAATTGAACCCTCACTTGCTCTAGTGCTCTTGGGAGGTGGTGGTCTTTGAGGTATTGAAACCCCGAAATTACCATCTCTTTTAAGGGTCTGAGCGTGGTGCAGTGGGTTAAGGCGTACCTGTTATGCCGGTTGCTGGAAGGCTTCTGTGCTGGCGAGGGTTCGAGTCTCCTGGTGGGAAAGTGTTCTAAGAAGTTGTATAACTTCACTTGCGTGTTTAGGCAAGTTGTGCATATATATATATATATATATATATATATATATATATATATATATATATATATATATATATATATATATATATATATATATATATATATATATATTATCCCAGATTTCGTGACAACATAAAATAATAGCGTCTTGGAATAATATGTGAAACAAAAGAGAGAAGAGGACGTACAAGAACCAAGTAGATAAGAAAAACCAACTACAGAGGCTGCATGTGAACCCCTGCATCCGGAGACCCACCAAACATCCAACACCAGCCCCTGGTCGGCGTTCATGTCTTTGTTCCTCTGACCGAACACTGGGAGGAAGCTGTAGCCTCTGTAGGGCGCCAGGGTGGCACTCAAGTCGTCCACGTCCCTGAGTGGCAACTCCGAGCCGCTCATCTTCACCGCGAAGTCCCAGACGCCCATACGGAGCAGCTCCTCGAAGGCCTCCAGCTCGGCGCGCACGATGTTGAAGGACCCCCACGTCGCCCCGAACGATCTCGACTCCGGCACAATTCTACAGGGAGAGTGTTGCATGTAAATAATTATCACAAGAACGTACCGAGCCAGAAGGATTATAATATCATGTAGCAGGCCTTCCTAGCTGGGTACACTGATCCCGGATATCAAGCGCTAATATCCCGTATTTGCCGGCGGGATATACTCACGCAGGCTTTCGTGTATAAACACGTGTGTGATTCTTATTGTGTGTAACTCTTATTGTGTGTGTAACTCTTATTGTGTTTGCGTGTATATAAACATGCAGGTTTTTCGTCCATGAAACAAATATATATGGTACTGACAAGCTCATGCTGTAATCTACAGAAACATTTGAACATTAGTCTGTTTTCTTAACATTAAGTTATATAGTCGTAACGGCTTAGTGCTTTATCCTGATAATTACCTTACCTCAATAAATAATTAAATCATTCGTTTTCTTTGGGGACAAGAAGCCTATATATATATATATATATATATATATATATATATATATATATATATATATATATATATATATATATATATATATATATATATATATATATATATATGCAATTTAGGCTTGTATCGTGGTCTCCCAAGGTCGAACCTAACCCCAAGACGCAACCCCACAACAACTGCCTACCTCTTGGGTACGTATTTACTTTTTGGTGAACTAGAGTCATTAGGTGAAAGGAAACTGACCCAACCATTTCTCTCCAGTCCGGGAAACAAACCTGCATAGATCTCAGATTGTGAGTCGAGAACGAAGTCAACTGTGCTTCGAAAGGATAAAACTTACTAAAATAGTTTAACACAATAAGCCGACAATTATGGTATAAGGACTACGGAGACGTCTTAGTGAAGTGAGATAGATATTCACGACTGCAAGACTACACATAAGGGGCATAACTGGCAAACACCTCACAGTGTTCAAGAGAGAACTGGATAAGCACCTCCAAAGGATACCTGATCAACCAGGCTGTGACTCATACGTCAGGCTGCGAGCAGCCCCGCCCAACAGCCAGGTTGATCAGTCCAGCAACCAGGAGGCCTGGTCGATGACCGGGCCGCAGGGACGCTAAGCCCGGAAGCACCTCAAGGTAACCTCAAGGTAACGTGTGTGTCTATATGACATAATACCAAAGAGGGTGAGGCTGTGGNTTCGCATACTTTGCGTCATTATATAATGGAATGTGAAAAAATCGCGGAATTTACAGATAACACCATCAATAGTGTCCAAGAAATGTGTAAGTATTTCCTTCATAATGATGTGCTGCCCGAAATCTTAGCGAAGTATCGAAAATTTGCTTACTGTAAGTAATGCATGCACATGAATGTAAAGCTGCCGCCCAGTTGGGTGGGTGTGCAGCAAGACTAGTAACTGTGTGACTCACCATAGATGTAAAATGCCTTGTATAATGACTGTTGTGAGCCTCTTGTTGAATCACGTGTGATACAAAAGATTATTGATGTGTGTATTTGTGTGGGTGATTAAATATATATGTGTATGTGTATATATATATACATGTATGCATGAGTATGTGTACATGTATATATATACCATTAATAATTTTGTAACTAGCGTCAAAAGATTGTTATTTGCTTAGCTAAACGAACTAGAGGGTTCAGTTCCTGAACCGATTATGTGCCTCTGTAATCCTTTACACCACCGCCCACGGGAAGGGTATGGGGTACATAATAAAGAAAGAAATTGAATTGGAGGTATTTCAGTATCTTCATTACTTATAGCTGCCCACTAATTCCTCTCAGACTTGGCCTTCAATGGCCTACCCGGCTTGGTACCCTCTTTTGATAATTACAAACATACATTCAAGACTCAAAACAAAAATTTACACATTAACCAATCATGACAAATCTAATGCATTAATTAGTATCCAAAACAAAGATACTGCAAACAATCTGTTGAAACAAATTAACGCCTTTACTAAAAGTAAAACTCACAGAATCAAGAAATTCATGACATATTAAATATAGTGACAGTTCTTGTCACTCTATTTTCATGATAACCTTTCAACACTACCTATCCTCACTTGTATGTCGCCCTGAAGCTCCCAGCGCAAGGTCAGTCTGACTTTACTCTTACTCAAAATGTTCGCATTTCGCGTCATTGTGAGGCTACTACCGACATGACTGGATGGGACAGTGCGATAGTTGTTCGTTGAGCACATAAGAACATAAGAGTAAGGGTAACTGCAGAAGGCCTATTGGCCCATAAAAGGCAGCTCCTAAGAAGCAATATATGATCCTAGTCTGATCTCCTTGATCACAAACCGAAGCCCACGAAGATGGGAGCCTAACAATTCCTTTTTCGAATTATTGCAGAAAGATTCGAACTTCTTACCTGTGGCAAGCAAGGTCAACACACACAGGCCACTTCCTCCCAGAACAAGTTACAAGTATGGGATGAGGGCGTCTTGCAGTGTAGTGTGAGGTAGAGCAGTGTGGGCTGGTGTAGTGTGAGGTAGAGCAGTGTGGGCTAGGGTAGTGTGAGGTAGAGCAGTGTGGGCTGGTATAGTGTGAGGTAGAGCAGTGTAGGCTGGTGTAGTGTGAGGTAGAGCAGTGTGGACTGGTGTAGTGTGAGGTAGAGCAGTGTGGGCTGGTGTAGTGTGAGGTAGAGCAGTGTGGGCTGGTGTAGTGTGAGGTAGAGCAGTGTGGGCTGGTGTAGTGTGAGGTAGAGCAGTGGGGGCTGGTATAGTGTGAGGTAGAGCAGTGTGGGCTGGTATAGTGTGAGGTAGAGAAGTGGGGGCTGGTATAGTGTGAGGTAGAGCAGTGTGAGCTGGTGTAGTGTGAGGTAGAGCAGTGTAGGCTGGTGTAGTGTGAGGTAGAGTGTAGTGTAGGCTGGTATAGTGTGAGGTAGAGCAGTGGGGGCTGTTGTAGTGTGAGGTAGAGCAGTGTGGGCTGGTATAGTGTGAGGTAGAGCAGTGGGGGCTGGTGTAGTGTGAGGTAGAACAGTGGGGGCTGGTATAGTTTGAGGTAGAGCAGTGTGAGCTGGTGTAGTGTGAGGTAGAGCAGTGTAGGCTGGTGTAGTGTGAGGTAGAGTGTAGTGTAGGCTGGTATAGTGTGAGGTAGAGCAGTGTAGGCTGGTGTAGTGTGAGGTAGAGCAGTGTAAGCTGGTGTAGTGTGAGGTAGAGCAATGTAAGCTGGTGTAGTGTGAGGTAGAGCAGTGTGAGCTGGTGTAGTGTGAGGTAGAGCAGTGTAGGCTGGTGTAGTGTGAGGTAGAACAGTGTAGGCTGGTGTAGTGTGAGGTAGAGCAGTGGGGGCTGGTGTAGTGTGAGGTAGAGCAGTGGGGGCAGGTGTAGTGTGAGGTAGAACAGTGTGGGCTGGTGTAGTGTGAGGTAGAGCAGTGTGGGCTTGTGTAGTGAGGTTGAACAGTGTAGGCTGGTGTAGTGTGAGGTAGAGCTGTGTGGGCTTGTGTAGTGAGGTTGAACAGTGTAGGCTGGTGTAGTGTGAGGTAGAGCAGTGTAGGCTGGTGTAGTGTGAGGTAGAGCAGTGTAGGCTGGTGTAGTGTGAGGTAGAACAGTGTAGGCTGGTGTAGTGTGAGGTAGAGCAGTGTGAGCTGGTGTAGTGTGAGGAAGAGCAGTGTGGGCTGGTGTAGTGTGAGGTAGAGCAGTGTGGGCTGGTGTAGTGTGAGGTAGAGCAGTGTGGGCTGGTGTAGTGAGGTAGAGCAGTGTGAGCTGGTGTAGTGAGGTAGAGCAGTGTGGGCTGGTGTAGTGTGAGGTAGAGCAGTGTAGGCTGGTGTAGTGTGAGGTAGAGCAGTGTGGGCTGGTGTAGTGAGGTAGAGCAGTGTGGGCTGGTGTAGTGTGAGGTAGAGCAGTGTGGGCTGGTGTAGTGAGGTAGAGCAGTGTGGGCTGGTGTAGTGTGAGGTAGAGCAGTGTGGGCTGGTGTAGTGTGAGGAAGAGCAGTGTGGGCTAGTGTAATGAGGGCTGGTATAGTGTGGGACCGAGCAGTGTGGGCTGGTGTCATTGCATTCCGGCTATTTTAACCATCTAATTCTTGTTGTTCTGACTGAAAATACTACTATTATTATAGTACNATAATAATTTAATTGAAATCAATAGCTCAGTCGATAGTGCTTATAGTGGGCCAGCCAGAGGCTTAGGGCCGCGCAGGAATATCCCTGCCAAAATAAAAATAAAAAATAGTGTAATTCGGCCTCACACGCGTGTAATCCCGGTTCGAGTCCTAGAGTCCAGTGTGAACGAAATAATAGTAATAATTCATTGTGTCGGGGGACAGGCAGCCAGTGTATTATAAATGTTATGGTATATTGAAGCCTCTCCCCCCCCCCCCCTTCCCGGAGGACAAATTACTGACCCTCCCCAGGATGCAACTCCACAAGATGGCTGAAATGATGAATGATACTTTTCTCTTTCGAACCACAATCCAATAAATGCTCACTTCTATTCTATAAAACAACTAAGAGGCAGGTCAGTGTACCACCAATAAAGTGGGGCCCTCGATGTAACACACTCTGTTGCAAGTGCCACTGAAGAAGACAGTGTGATAGGCTAATGTAATGTGTATATATATAGGTTTATGTAATGTGTATATATAGGCTTATGTAATGTGTATATATAGGCTTATGTAATGTGTGTACAGACTTGGTCCCTTGACAAAATGAAATAATTTATGTTTGAAAAAATAAACAGTATCAATAGCATTTATTATATGTATTTTATTTGTCATCACAATACTGTATACAACATCAATAATAATAATAATAATAATATAATAAGTCGGATCAAAACCCACACTTATATATTTGTAAAATTTATGTAAGGAATTACACTTCAAATACATAAATGTGGGTTTTTATCCTAGGTTATTATGTCTGTGAGCAGACATTACCAATAATAATAATAAATAATAATAATAATAATAATAATAATAATAATAATAATAATAATAATAATAATAATAATAATAATAATAAAATAAATTGTCATCTACACTTCCGTGGAAATAAACATTTCATTCACCTGGACTTAGGAGCATAACAGCAGTAGCTGCTTCTGAAATATTTCCTTATTAAGGCAACTCGCAGCTGAGTGGATAGAGCTTCTGCCTCACACGCCTGGGGTCCACGGTTCGAGTCTCCTAGAGCCCAGGTGAATGGAATGTTTATGTCCACGGAAGTGTGGATAACAATTTATATGACGCGGGCATGGATCACTAACTCCTCTGAATTGGACAGAGACAAACAAACAGTCATTCACTTGTATAAATATAGATGTGATGCATCTTTATTTCCGCTCAAGTGGGTATTTCTGAGTTCGTTTGCGTTGGCCCAAGTTATTTTAGTAATTTGACAGTGATAGTAGAGAGGACGACACAACATGAGTCTCCCGACATAAGGGGTCTTAAAACTGCAAGTCAGTATGGCGCAGAACAGCTGAAGTTCATAGGAGGAACGAGAGGGGGGGGGCGTTCATGGGAGGACCGAGGGGGTGGGGGCGTTCATGGGAGGACGGGGGGTTGATAATTTGAGAAAGGTGGTAAATCGGGGGGGAGGGATAAGGTGGGAAGACTAGGTAAGGAAAATTGGGGGATGGGGTAGAGCTATAAGAAGTCAAGACTCCTAGACATATTTGACTTCATGTTCGGGAATAAGGATGTGGATGCTGTGCTTGTTGAAGGCAGGCGTCAGGCCTCGAGATTTTGCTACTGATTTCAGCTCGTCAATCTCTTCCTGCGTGGCCAGAGGAACCATCAGGACCACCATCTGCGGGAGGGAGAAGGCGGACAGGTGAGCCACTCACCTCAGTCACCAGCAACAACAACAACAACAACAACAACAACAACAACAACAACACAAAATATAGTGGTCCATGGGGAGCAGAACCCAACTCATACATGAATTTGTTGATGAGTCTAACTGATCAACAATTCAAGAGAGTATTACATACAGTGCACGTCCATCTTTTATGTATTTATCTTATGTTGATTTTATTGTCTTTTGTAAATTGTTATAAATTTTAGCATTACTTAGTAAAACGTGGAGTTTCATGTGTCATAAGCTGTTTGTAAACAAGTCAGTCATGGACACTCGACTCAGCCAATCAGTCAGATTTTCTCGACTCAGCCAAATACAATCAACGTCCTTCGATTCAACCAATCACAGTCAGGGTATCTCGATTCAGCCGGTCACATTCAGGGTATCTCGACTCAACCAGTCAGTCAGGGTCTCTCGACTCAGCCAATTACAGTCAGTGTCTATTGACTCGTCATCACCCTGGCCCACTCTGATACACTTCATCACATTGGCACTTCTGGAATATTCTTTACTCTTTGAGTTCCTACATCTTGGCACTGTCTCTGCGCTCTGACCTCCAACACATCATGTTGGTCTTTATTGTGGCACTCCTTGATCTCCCATCCATCATACTAGTCCTTATATCTTGTCACTCCCTGACCCTCCCTTACTTCATACTAGCTAGTCCTTATACTGGCCCTCTTGACCCTCCTGTTCATCATACTGGTCCTTAACGTGGCACCCCAGACCCTCCTATACATCACCCTGGCACTCACCCTGAAGTGGACACGGAGAGAGATATTGTAAAGAATGTCGAGTTCGCCGCCGTGGGTGGAGATGACGAGCAGGTCGACGACTGCCGTGCGGAGGGCGGCCAGGGCCATTGCCCCAGCATTGAAACACTGCACGTCTACGGTGTTCCCCAGGTCCTGGTCCTGCAGAAGTCAAAACATGTTATCTGGAGTACAGTAGGAGTCAACTGAGGTTATTGGGGTCTTGTAGGAGTCGACGGAGGTCATCTGAGTCCTCCAGGAACCAACTGAGATTGGTTGGGGTACAGTAGGACTCATCTGAGGTCATCTAGGGTACAGTAGGAGTCAACTGAGGTCATCTGGGGTACAGCAGAAGTCAACTGAGTTATCTCGAGTACAGGAGTCAACTGAGGTCACCTGGGTTCTGCAGGATTCAACTAAGGCCATCTGGCCTCCTGCAGAATTCAACTTAGGCCAGCTGGGATCTTGCAGGAGTCAAATGAGGTCATCTAGGCCCTTCAGGAGTCAGCTGAGGACATCTGGCGGTATAGCAGGAGCCAATTGAGATCATCTCGAGTACAGCAGAGGCCAACTGATGTCATTTGGGGTACAGTAAGGGTCAATTGAGGTAACCTGAGGTACAGCAGGTGTCACCTGAGATCATCTGGGGTACAATAGGAGTCAACTGATGTCACCTGGGGTAGAACATGGGTCAACCGAGGTTATCTGGGGGGTACAGCAGGGGGTCAATTAACGTTATCTGAGGTTAGCAGGGGGTCAACAGAGGTCATCTCGAGTAGAGAAGGGGTCAACTTCACGTGTGACTGCATAACTAGGCACTTCGATATCGCCTGAGTACATAAAGACACTGCACTGGGTTATAATAAGGCATTTTGGGACTTAAACTGGAAACAATGAACCTCTGGGGAGAAGAATCATGGAAGTTAAATCTAATAGAGAGTTAAATCTAATAGAGACAACAGAAAGAAACATCCATAATCAGCATATTAGTGAGGATACGAGAAAAAAAAGAGAAGAACATCCAGCCAGACTGGACCTGATCTTCACACATAATGAGGAAAACAACAGATATTCATATTTGCAGATGATGCAAAACTTATATATGAGAAAATGAGAACAGGAAGGAGAGGAGGAAGTTAGCAGGACCTAGGCACTCTTCGTTGATGGTTTTAATGATGGCTGCTGAACTTCATACAACTTTATGAGACCGGGAACTGGAATCGAAAGACATGAGCTTTTGTTAGACAAGTGGTTATGAACCACCACGGCACTGAACAAGAAATTGGTGAAATATAATAATGATTACTAAAATACCCAGCCAGACCAAGGCTGCTTGATTATAACGAAGATACACAGATGGAAACTGAGTACCAAAATGAGTGGCGGGGAAATTAGGAGACACTTCTTCAGCATAACTTAATGAGGATGTAGAACAAACTTAGGTGTGAATAAAGGATAAACACACACACACACGCACTCTCTCTCTTACCCCACCCCACCACCACCATCGTCCATCTCCGCCTGCCTTACCTCAGGAGAAACATACTGCACAAGTCTATTGCTTCCCTCCTGGACCCGACGCAGTAGTGAAGGCAGGTTCTCTGGAGTGTACCGCAGCCACAGCTTGTCCTGGTGGGGGGGGGGTCATTAATGTACTGCGTTGTAATCACTCACATTTTACATGTATTATTATATTTTATGTTATTAATTGTCATTACGTTTGTAACTGAGAGTAATTATCTTTCCAGCTTCATATGTGTGAGAGGAAAGTGTGTGTGAGTGGTGTGCCAGTGTTAGGCGCCGGTATTTATATTATAATGCAATAAGATAGTGTCTTATTTTGTACGTTATGGTTCCCAGCGTACAAATTACAAACTACTATGAAAAGTGGCGGCCCACAAATATCCATATTTTCTCTGTATAGGAAGGTTAGGTTAGGTGGGTTGCTGGGTTTGTGTTTCTGGTTAGGGGTAGAACTTTGTATTGTGTACCTTGTGGCAGATCAAGCAGGTGAGGCTACAAATGTAGCCTCACATGTTTAGTCACCCAAGTAACAGTGTTCTGTGTCATTAGGTAAGAATATGGTATCAATGTTAATATACAAACTATTCCATATAATTTTTATTAAATCCTTAGTTGATCACCATGTCTTGCACCTAATTAACTTTCTCACTTCCACTTTAACCACATTAGAAGTAATCAAGAAAGAAGCCACGAGGGATAATTCACAATATGCACAAAAACTTTAACTTCAGGGAAGACCTGAATCTTCCAACAATTCTAAAAATAATAAAAGTCAACATGACGTTTTGCATTAAAGTCACAAGAGACCCGACATCTGCAGCTTTGTTCTGAGACCCACAATTTTGTTCCCTCATTACACCAGCTCACTCTTTGTATAGTAAATGGTCATGAGAATCTTCTAACACCAGACACTATTGAACAATTGTCTATTCTTTACAAATAATCTAAGGTCTCACGAGCATTAAGTTCACCCTAATGGCTGAGTCCAATCGTCAATAGGAAGCCTATCAGTAATCTGGAGGATTTACAGACATTATTTGTACATAGACTATCTTTGTGAGGTTATCAACTGGCTCAACTCTACAACTAGCTACCAGTACACTAGTAAACATAAGATGAGAAGTAATTTTCTGTGATGTAAATTCTGCTCTTCACGCACCTTAAAACTTCTCCTGCAAGATAGACAGCAAGACACTCCCCTTATAAACGTGTTCGCTGCACAGAATAAAGGGTTTAGAATCTCTTTTGTATGGATACCACTTCCCAAAACATATAACTAATTATTTTAATGCAGAAAGCAGAAAAATTAGCTTGCAACATAGGTGAAGTTAAATGAAAATAGATTAACAAAAAAGTTGAACTAAACCTACAAATACCGATCTGAATTGTTAAGACTATATTACTCCAAATATTCAGCTTTGATAGGAAAGCACTCACAAAACTCCCTAAGATCCGAAAGTGCGCGTCAAGGGTGCTTCATGTGGTGTCAGGTGTGACTTATGGGTTAAGTTTGGTGCGATGAATGCACTGATTATGGTGTGAGTAGTGCGTTACATCAAAGGTGTTCACTGTATTACATCAAAGGTGTTTAGTGTGTTACATCAAAGGTGTTTAGTGTGTTACATCAAAGGTGTTTAGTGTGTTACATCAAAGGTGTTTAGTGTGTTACATCAAAGGTGTTTAGTGTTACAACAAAGGAGTTTAGTGTTACAACAAAGGTGTTTAGTGTGTTACATCAAAGGTGTTTAGTGTGTTACATCAAAGGTGTTTAGTGTTACATCAAAGGTGTTTAGTGTGTTACATCAAAGGTGATTAGTGTGTTACATCAAAGGTGTTTAGTGTGTTACAACAAAGGTGTTTAGGGTGTTACATCAAAGGTGTTTAGTGTGTTACATCAAAGGTGTTTAGTGTGTTACATCAAAGGTGTTTAGTGTTACAACAAAGGAGTTTAGTGTTACAACAAAGGTGTTTAGTGTGTTACAACAAAGGTGTTTAGTGTTACAACAAAGGTGTTTAGTGTTACATCAAAGGTGTTTAGTGTGTTTCATCAAAGGTGTTTAGTGTTACATCAACAGTGTTTAGTGTGTTACATCAACAGTGTTTAGTGTGTTACATCAACAGTGTTTAGTGTGTTACATCAACAGTGTTTAGTGTGTTACATCAACAGTGTTTAGTGTGTTACATCAAAGGTGTTTAGTGTGTTACACCAAAGGTGTTTAGTGTTACATCAACAGTGTTTAGTGTGTTACATCAACAGTGTTTAGTGTGTTACATCAACAGTGTTTAGTGTGTTACATCAACAGTGTTTAGTGTGTTACATCAAAGGTGTTTAGTGTGTTACATCAACAGTGTTTAGTGTGTTACATCAAAGGTGTTTAGTGTGTTACATCAACAGTGTTTAGTGTGTTACATCAAAGGTGTTTAGTGTGTTACATCAAAGGTGTTTAGTGTTACATCAACAGTGTTTAGTGTGTTACATCAACAGTGTTTAGTGTGTTACATCAAAGGTGTTTAGTGTGTTACACCAAAGGCGTTTAGTGTTTCTGAAATGTGTGATTTGTGTTCTACAATAGATATGATGGTGTATCAGGCATGTTTAATGTGGAGTATCAGGTACGGTCCATGTGAAGTATTGGGTTAAGGCGGTATGGTGTGTCTGGTGTGGTTAGGTGTTGTATACAACGGAACTGTCAGTATGATGAATCAAGCATGGGCAGTATCGGGTCTTAAAGGTATGACTATTTGCCAATCAGATATATCAGGTATAAGATTATGATAATATTTCTGGTGTTCAGAGTTGGAGTTAGTATGAGACCTCTAATGGATTTGGTAGGATACTTATGCTGTCTATGACTCATGGAGAGGCTATGTGAAAGTTGATCCATCAAGAGGCAGGAAAACCACACAACGGCAAGAGTTAACAGGCACACCTGTGTAATGGACTAACCTTTCTGTGGCCGCCTGCGGGAGTAGCACAGGCGTTGATGGAGAAGGCAGGCCGTCGCATGGCCCGCAGCTTCTGGTAGTCGAAGGGGTTGGCTTCGACCAGCACCCCGCGGAACCCTAGCTGCTGCTCCACAAACAATGTGAGGGACATGAACTCTCCGTCCTGGGCCCCGATCTCCATGAAGGTTCCAGGTTTCTACGAAGACCAGAGAAGAAAAGGCTTCGGTTTTCTAAGAAGTGTGTAATGTCAGATGATTAAAACAAAATAATATAGGCTGCTGTGTCACTCATTTGAAACAATATATTTTTTAAGGGGTACAGTTATAAATATGGATGCCCTGTAATATGAAAATTTCATACTTTTTAATAAACCTCACCTCACGTTGCTGGAAAACATTAGTTAGGGGGAACATGATCACCACATACAAGATTCTCAAAGGAATTGATAGGGTTGACAGACAATTTATTTAACACAAGGGACACACGCACTAGAGAATACAGGTGGAAAATGAGTGCCCAAATGAGCCATAAAGACATTAGAAAGAGTTTTTTTGGTGTCAGAGTAGTTAATAAATGGAATGCATTAGACAGTGAAGTGGTGGAGGCAGACTCCATACACAGTTTCAAGTGTAGATATGATAGAGCCCAGTAGGCTCAGGAACCTGTACACCAGTTGATTGACGGTTGAGAGGCGGGACCAAAGAGCCGAAGCTCAACCCCCGCAAGCACAACTAGGTGAGTATTGAAAGAAGACGCAGCCACGTCCATCCACAAGTTTAAGAACGTACAAGACACAGAACTTGTCAAGAGATGTAAATGATGCGACAAGTACAACAGCCTCTGATGAAGGTGTGGAACTGCTCATTCTCCATGCGTCACTTATAATTAAGCGCCTGGTCACCACTTTAGTAAATAACGACTTAACAATAAATACAAGCAAACACTAAAGCAAACTCCTTACTTCATAGTTTTTGAAATAGTTATTGACAAACTTGTAGGCTTCTCCCCAGTTGCTCAAGGCAGACCACGGCGGGTTGTCGAGGGAGAAGTCTGGCTTGTAGAGCCCCGGCGGTGCTGGCTCGTCCACCCACACCTTCCTGATGTGCTCCACGGCGGCAGAGTCCAGTGATGACATTGGCGCACGCATTATCCCCTCCACGCACTCTGTGGGAGTTGGTAGTCTGTAAGAGCAGGCATTCTGTGGGAACAGTCATTCTGGGGGTCTGCACTCTGTAAGAGCAGTCACTCTGGGGGTCAGTACTCTGTAAGAGCAATCACTCTGGGGGTCGGTACTCTAAGAGCAGTCACTCTGTGGGAGTAGGTACTCAAGAGCAGTCACTCTGGAGAGTCGGTACTCTTTATGAGCAGTCACCTTGGGAGTTGGTACTGTTATGGTCCCTTGCATATGGGTAAGGTTCATGTGTCTTGCAATCGTAATAATTAAATGGTAATTGTGGCCTTGCCAATAACAAGTTTGTAGAGGATAAATGAAAAATACTGCTTGACAAACACATCAATATACCTCATGAAGGGGTGACAAAGAAACAAAACATAAAATTCAAGCATTAGGTATCTCCAGAAATGTCTAACTATAATAATGAGGTGTAATCACACATAATAAGCACTGATCAATTGAGTATGAATAAATGGATATACAAATAATATAAATCTACCAGATAACTAGCTATGTTAACTGATAAAAAAAAACAAGCTCCAAAGACTTATCTGTAATTCAGATCTCCCCAGCCAGTTACACCCACGCGACTAACTACCAAGACGCCTTGCAGACCATTCATTAAACACAAAAAAATATGCAATTATCTCTAATAAGAGGTAGTTTAAAAAAATTAAAACTATAATAAGAATAATTACAAGGGTTTAAATTGCGATGCTAAGTTGGATACAATGTCAGGCATCATTGGAGACATTTCCCCCCCCCCCCACCCACACGAGACGCCACTGTCTCCACACATATATGAATAAACTTGCATAATAAAATAAATATTATCCAACAGGCACACTACAGCATGCTACAGTAACTCATCCTATATACTTAAGAAAATAATAGGACGTAATGTCACTCTGGGAGTCGGTACTCTGTAAGTGCAGGCATTCTGTGGGAGTCGGTACTCTGTAAGAGCAGACACTCTATGAGAGCTGGTACTCCGTAAGAAGTCACACTGGGAGTATGTACTCTGAAAGAGCAGGCATTCTGTGGGAGTTGGTACTCTGTAAGAACAATCACTATGGGAGTAGGTACTCTGCATGAGCAATCACTCTGTGAGAGCTGGTACTCTGTAAGAGCAGATTGTAAGAGTAGGCATTCTGGAGTTGGTACTCTGTAAGAGTAGGCATTCTGGAGTTGGTACTCTGTAAGAGCAGGCACTCTAGGAGTAGACACACTGTAGGAACAGTCCATTTATTAGCGCAGGCACTCAGGTCTGTAAAAAGTTGCGACTTTTGTTCTTGTTTATTCATTCTCACCCCCATGTTGCCCCCCCCCTTTCTTGCTGCCTACCTCTTTTTTTCACCCCCTTTCTTGCTGCCTACCTCTTTTTTTCACCCCATTTCTTGCTGCCTACTTCTTTTTTTCACCCCCATTCCCTTATACTTCCACCCCCCTCCCCTTCTCACCTTCGCGGCAGTAGTACTGTAGTCCGGCGCCAGCGTGGAGGGCGAGGTTAAGGAAGGCGCAGGTGGAGAACGCCCCGATCACCAGGAACCTCACGTACTTGCGCACCACCCACGACGCCGTCTGCCCCAGATGGCTCATCGACCTCGTCAACTGTGTCATACAGGTCATAAATAGCTTTGTACGACCCTGTGTGGTTTGTATAAGTACATGTCGCAATTGAGTGTTAAATGTAATGCCCTAATTATCAGTTTTTTTTATAGTGTTAGGCTTGATGTCTATGAAAAAAAAAGCTGTGGGGAGGTTATTAGGCCCTCCACAATAGCTTAGTGACTAACCAGCTGGAATATTTTAGTCCTTCCAGAACGGTTTATGACCAAGGTAAACTCTCAGTATATATGATGTAACGACTGGTGTTTAGAAACACCAAATTGTTTACAGCGTCTGCTATATAGTAGTAATGGCTTGGAGCTTTCCCATGATATTTCCCTTCCCTTATGTATTATTCCATTTCTTGTGTATTATTTTAAAACTTTCAAACAATGAACAATTAATTTTATGTTGCACAGCCTGCCATCTAATTCTCAGTTCTCCAATACAAAAATACTGGATTCTGCATAGTATTCATATATATGAAATAAATTTTAATAACACCAAATGCGATTCTGAACTCAACCGAATAATACTGCGAAAATATCTTGTTGCCTTACAAAAATATTATAATGTGTGAGTGTAAGCCTATTACAAAATAAACCGTAATGATAAATGTACAATTTGATGAAACAACTATGAAAGCTTACCAGATTAACCATGTGACTGGAGTATGTAAATATGCTGGATTGCTTGTCGTAGGGTACAAACGAGCCCGTAGTTGAGACACTAATGAAATTGATATAAAATAATGTGAATGTTGTGGGTGAGAAAGAACACCCGAGCCCTTGGCAGTGATGGCAGCCACTGATCACTTCCAGACCTCATACGTGTTCCCCAGGCAATTGTCCTCCTGGAGGTTGATCATTGATAACAAATAAGTTTCCTAATATAGGTTACCTTTAGCCTATAGCACGCTAATAACGAATGTTGAAATATAATACAAATGTTTATTAAAGAGTTCGTCCATATAATTTGTATGAAGATCCTAAAAATATTAATACAGAGGCGGTCGGCAACTGTCAGTAGACGTGGTAGGACGCCGCCGGCCCTTTCACCAGGATAAACTACACCATATTATAAACACCAGTCTCATCCGTCGCTGGAATACACGATTTTTAGTATATTTAAAGACAATCTATTGTCTGTTCATAATATATATGTTTCATTTTGCGTGTAAATCTGAAAAATATAACAACTGTGTGATTGACGTTCATTATGCAGCACACATATATCTATTTCTATATAAAAAGATAATTTGTCTATAGCCAGTGCTAGATGCTTGAGGCTAGCCTAACACAACTCTGTAAGGTGACTAGTGTGGGCTAGGGCACTGCCATAGGCGGGTCGAGGGCCAGCCCCATTTCTCTCCTTCAAGGGGGTCGGCTTCCATGGTGATCTTCATGAAGTCGATGGAGACGAAATAGTGGCCACGAAGTCTACTGAATTTCATTTGCTCATAGTATGTAGAATTCAAATATTCATATACGAAACGCATATTCTGATAGCAGATTTGCATTCTGGAGGCTCCCAACACTTTGTTTTGTAATATTTCTACTAGAAGAATTTACATTTGGTTAGGTCTACAGTAGAAGAGGAAGTAACCTCTCTACATAGCCTAGTCGACACCAAGCAGTAGGAACATCATTCAAATTGTCATGTTGGGTAAACAAGTATTTGAAATAATTGGCGCTGATTGGCTCTGTTTCGACTTTTAACTCTAAATTTAAAAAAAATGCATTTTGTCCTCATTAATTATAACATCTGTATTGGAAAAAAGTTTCTAAAAGTTTGCCCAAACGGAATAATACAGTTATCTTACTGCAGTGAAGATGCTGCTCATATTCACAGCAACACTGGACAGTGGGTCACACATAAAGACAAGAGGTCTAAATAACAGATTTTAACAGTAATATACCAGTCGGCTACTGTCTACTACATACAATTATTTTTTAATAAACACATTTTTAAATATATAAATTTTATTGTTCACTGCCACACATGCAGTTAAAAATGCAGATGTAGTTTAAAAATACTAATATATTGACAATCATATTTTTTATGGAATATTAGGATGTCTTCCAATATACCAGATTGAAGGAAACAGCTACATAGTTAATTGTACAGGGATGTCTAGAACTTTTTTCAGTATCACATTCAATAATATCGGTGTTCAAGTAAATATTTTAACAATTCATTCAAAATGATATGCTGCCAGAAATCTTAGCCAAATATCCCCAGTTTGCTAACTGTAGGTAGTAACTGTGCAGGGTAGTAGGAGCAGGATAAACTGTGCAGAATAGTAGGTGCAGGATAAACATATCAATTGTGACACTACCTCTCCACGTATGTCAGTTGCTAAATTTAGAAACTGTACTTGTGGTCGGTCTCGCACCCATTGTTTATGTGACAATGTGCATTGAATTTTGTAACTAGCTCATCAAGATTGTAACTTGCTTAGCTAAATGAATTGTGGGGTTCAGTCCTTGAGCCCATTATGTGCCTCTGTAACCCTTCCCACTACCACCCACAGAATAGGTATGGGGTGCATAATAAATGAACGAAACTAACTCGTCAGAAAGTTTACAGGGGGGAGTATTCTGGTATTTTTTCTTTATTGAATAATATAAAATATAAAGATCCCATTTACATAAATTTACAAGGGAAAATAAATTGCCGGATGTGCCTTTAGCCAAGGCGAATTACCACAACCATTATACCACACCACACCACATAGAATGGCTCAATTACTTTTCTAAATTTGAAGTATTTTTTATTTGAATGTTTTTAATAATTGTGTTAGTCCAGAGTCACAATTATATTAATTCTTGCAAGCTTCACTGGCTAATCTATGTATAAGTTCCGCTTTCTAACTTCAACATGGGATGGAATCCTAACAAATTTAATTCAAAATGTATTATCGTTGACACGAATCGCATAACCTTCAGTTGGTTAGAGATTTCTCAGATAACTGGCAGGAGCTTCTACTGTTACTCATCTCAGAGTTCGAGTGGTACTGCATGCTTGCTTTAAACTGATGGGTGTATACTGTATCGAGACCCACACCGTTCTAAAGGGTAATATAGTTAGCAATGTTATCAGTTTTAAGAGACACTTTCAATTTCAAGAGATTTTTGGCACTATAAATGAACCACATACGGTAGAGAACCCTTTTTATTTATAGGATTGACGGAATAAGTCAGAATTGTTAAGGTTGGATCTCAGTTTAATTTGAATAATGCTGGAGGGACCATTAATTTTAAAATGTTTAAGATAAAACATAGCATTAAATAGAAATGTTCTCTCATAAACAGACAATAATCTTAGTTCTTTCCTCATGTTAACAGTAAAAGCAGTTTACATGTTTTGTTTTGTTTTTATCTACGAGCATGTGTTAAATAGCTTGTCAAGTCCCAGTAATTTTTTATTAAATATTAATACCAACATGCTCCTCCTCCTTCATCAAGTCACACATCGACTGAAATTACTGTCAAAATAACAATGCATTTATAACATAAAAATCTATTGTCAGAATCAGAGGTTTTATGCGTAACAGCTTATACAAATAGTTATAATTCGGAGCAGGGCTACAGCGGTGTACATAGAGAATATTAATGTATGGAATAATATAGTCAACATTCGCATACTTTGCGTCATTATATAATGGAATGTGAAAAAATCGCGGAATTTAGAGATAACACCATCAATAGTGTCCAAGAAATGTGTAAGTACTTCCTTCATAATGATGTGCTGCCCGAAATCTTAGCGAAGTATCGAAAATTTGCTTACTGTAAATAATGCATGCACATGACTGTAAAGCTGCCGCCCAGTTGGGTGGGTGTGCAGCAAGACTAGTAACTGTGTGACTCACCATAGATGTAAAGTGCCTTGTATAGTGACTGTTGTGAGCCTCTTGTTGAACCACTTGTGACACAAAAGATTATTGATGTGTGTATTTGTGTGGGTGATTAAATATATATGTGTATGTGTATATGTACATGTATGCATGAGTATGTGTACATGTATATATACCATTAATAATTTTGTAACTAGCGTCAAAAGATTGTTATTTGTTTAGCTAAACGAACTAGAGGGTTCAGTTCCTGAACCGATTATGTGCCTCTGTAATCCTTTACACCACCGCCCACGGGAAGGGTATGGGGTACATAATAAAGAAAGAAATTGAATTGGAGGTATTTCAGTATCTTCATTATTTATAGCTGCCCACTAATTCCTCTCAGACTTGGCCTTCAATGGCCTACCCGGCTTGGTACCCTCTTTTGATAATTACAAACATACATTCAAGACTCAAAACAATAATTTACACATTAACCAATCATGACAAATCTAATGCATTAATTAGTATCCAGAACATATGTAAATTGACAGATTAACAAAGATACTGCAAACAATCTGTTGAAACAAATTAACGCCTTTACTAAAAGTAAAACTCACAGAATAAAGAAATTCATGACACATTAAATATAGTGACAGTTTTTGTCACTCTATTTTCATGATAACCTTTCAACACTACCTATCCTCACTTGTATGTCGCACTGAAGCTCCCAGCGCGAGGTCAGTCTGACTTTACTCTTATTCAAAATGTTCGCACTTCGCGTCATTGTGAGGCTTCTACCGACATGACTGGATGGGACAGTGCGATAGTTGTTCGTTGAGCACATAAGAACATAAGAGTAAGGGTAACTGCAGAAGGCCTATTGGCCCATAAAAGGCAGCTCCTAAGAAGCAATATATGATCCTAGTCTGATCTCCTTGATCACAAACCGAGGCCCACGAAGATGGGAGCTTAACAATTCCTTTTTCGAATTATTGCAGAAAGATTCGAACTTCTTACCTGTGGCAAGCAAGGTCAACACAAACAGGCCACTTCCTCCCAGAACAAGTTACAAGTATGGGAGGAGGGCGTCTTGCAGTGTAGTGTGAGGTAGAGCAGTGTGGGCAGGTGCAGTGTGAGGTAGAGCAGTGTGGGCTGGTGTAGTGTGAGGTAGAGCAGTGTGGGCAGGTGAAGTGCGAGGTAGAGCAGTGTGGGCTGGTATAGTGTGAGGTAGAGCAATGTGGGCTGGTGTAGTGCGAGCCCTGCAAACACAAACCGAAACTGTCTCTATTTTCCGCTTGTCACAACTTGTGATAAAGTTGTTACATCTTGGCTTAACGTGTTTATGACGTATTAGAACGCTGTTACAACTTGCTATATTGGATGTTGTAACTGGTTAGGAGGTGTTAAAACTTCTTCGAACGTTGTACCAAAAACGTGGTAGTTTCGGTGTGTTTGGCGGGGACGGTATGAGCAGTGTGGGCTGGTGTAGTGTGAGGGAGAGTGTAAGTTGGGGGAACGGCTATAGTGTGAGGTAGAGCACGTGTGGGGGTGGTAATAAGTGTGAAGGTAGAGCAGTGGTGGTGCAGGATTATCTGTGAGGTAAGACGCAGTTTGGGCTAGGTATAGTGTGAGGTAGAGCAGTGGGAGCTGGTGTAGTGTGAGGTAAGAGCATGTTGGGCTGGTGTAGTGTAAGGTAGAGCAGTGGGGGGCTGGTGTATAGGGTGAGGTAGAGCAGTGGGGGCAGGTGTAGTGGTGAGGTAGAGCATGTGGGCTGGTGTATTGGTGTGAGGTAGAGCAGTTGGGGCAGGTATAGTGGGTGCTCGGTAGAGCAGTAGTGGGGGTGGTATAGCTGTGCGGTAGAGCAGGTGGGGACAGGTATAGTGTTGATGGTACGAGCATGTGTGGAGCTGGTTAATAGTGTGAGGTAGAGCAGTGGGAGCTGGTGTAGTGTGAGGTAGAGCATAGCAGTGTGGGCTGGTATAGTGTGAGGTAGAGCAGTGGGGGTTGGTATAGTGTGAGGTATGAGCAGCTTGGGGGGGCTGGTGTAGTGGTGAGGTAGAGCAGTGTGGGCTGGTATAGTGTGAGGTAGAGCAGTGGGGAGCTGGTGTAGTAGTGAGGGTAGAGCAGATGTGGGCTGGTATAGTGTGAGGTAGAGCATGTTGGGGCTGGTGTAGTGTAAGGTAGAGCAGTGGGGGGCTGGTGTAGTGTGAGGTAGAGCAGTGTGAGCTGGGTGTAGTGAGTGTAGAGCAGTGTGGGTTGTGTGTAGTGTGAGGAAGAGCAGTGTGGGCTGGTGTAGTGTGAGGTAGAGCAGTGTGGGCTGGTGTAGTGTGAGGAAGAGCAGTGTGGGCTGACGTAGTGTGAGGTAGAGCAGTGTGGGCTGGTGTAGGTAGGCTGGTGTAGTGTGAGGTAGAGCAGTGTGAGCTGGTTGTAGTGTGGGGAAGAGCAGTGTGGGCTGGTATAGTGTGGGACCGAGCAATGTGGGCAGAGTGTAGTGGAGGTAGAGCAGTGTGGGCTGGTGTAGTGTGAGGTAGAGCAGTGTGGGCTGGTGTAGTGTGAGGAAGAGCAGTGTGAGCTGGTGTAGTGAGGGCTGGTATAGTGTGGGACCGAGCAATGTGGGCTGGTGTAGTGTGAGGTAGAGCAGTGTGTGGCTGGTGGTAGTGTGAGGAAGAGCCAGTGTGAGCTGGTGTAGTGAGGGCTGGTATAGTGTGGGACCAAGCAATGTGGGCTGGTGTCATTGCCATTCGGCTATTTTTTCCCATTTAAATTCCCTGCTTGTTCCGACTGAAAATACTACTATTATTATTAGTATTTCTTCACGATGCGTAGTACCATCACTCTACTGCTTCTATTACAGACAGTAAATATAAAGTGTCTATGTTGCCGAACACTTTTGTCCAGGCTGTCCACCTTCGCTCATTTTCGTCCACTCCATGGTCT
>WNGS01166011.1:23375305-23385452 GCA_020271785.1 Procambarus virginalis | reverse complement strand
GTGGCTATTATATCAAATTATCAGTGGCTATTATATCAAATTATCAGTGGCTATTATATCAAATTATCAGTGGATATTATATCAAATTATCAGTGGCTATTATATCAATTATCAGTGGCTATTATATCAAATATCAGTAGCTCTAAAACGAGTTAATATGAAAACAACTTAGGATGCCTCATACAGCTTTAGTAAACAAACATGTGTAGGAATACGACGTCAGTACTAGTGTCCAGACCACACTTTCCGTTAGGTGTTTATATGTCTGCTTCTCTTACCTTCTTGGCAGTATTACTGTAGTCCGGCGCCAGCGTGGAGGGCGAGGTTAAGGAAGGCAGGTGGAGGAACGCCCCGATCACCAGGAACCTCACGTACTCGCGCACCACCCTCGACACCTTATGCTTCCCTCTCCCACACGGCCATCACCTGCATTAATTAAATATGTTCAGTACTCGATTTAAACTAAAACATGGTAAGTGTGGTACTGGATTTTATTCCACCCATATTTGTTATAAGAACTTTTCTTGAATATGGACTAGGTATTATTCTGGTTTCAACTAGAATGTTGCTCTACAGCCAAATGAATAACTCTGAAATTTGGTTTGTGTGTGTTCGGTATGCCTTCAGACTTCCGTCAAACTAATTCGATCAAACTGGCATGATGGTAGATGAGGTTCATGAAGCGACAACAGGCTATAAACAATCAAACCACCGATCACGTAGGACCCTCAAATAAATACGAAAATTGGGTTCCTGTAAAACCCAAAGGCCTTGATAACGCATGAACTCTGGGGTGTTGGTGATGGAATGATGGTGGAGAGGGGGGAGGGGTTGAAGGACCCTATTGTTAGCAAAAGTTAGAAAACATTGATCTAGGGTTTGCCAGAGCTAAGTAGGAGTACAAAAGGAACTTGGCCGCCACTATGCTTGGGAGAAGATCGTGTATAATGAAGATCTTTACCCAGTCAGTCTTGACGCCTGAAGGAGGTCTTGTACTCACCTAGTTGTGATTGCGGGGGTTGAGCGTTGGCTCTTTGGTATACCGTGTACTATATTGTGTATCGTGAGTGTTGACACCTTTATGATTTGTTCAAATCTGAAAACCTCTGATTATGGGCAGTACAAAACGTGGACCAGACTGTGCGACACAGTGGTTGCCAGGATCAGGTTGGGTTACCGTTACCTGTGGCAGGTGGCTACAGATGACAGATCTTCCAATCCTGAGCACTCAAGGTGAAAACTCTGTGAGCAGGAACTGCGGCATGATCTCCCACACTACATCACCGAATACCCAGTTATTAGACCTTTCAGACCAGTTGGCATGAGGTACCTGGAGCTTTGCAATTACTTTATTCACTCTCGTGTTTCTTGAGGCTATCCTAATGTTGCATCCAAAATTTGCCAGTGCAGGCTACTGAACATATGGCCCTGTATGACTAACCAGCCTGCGATATGGGGACTTTTAGTATCACTGTTACCTTATTCACAGTGTTGATATCCACATAATGCACCTGGAGTTTACCCGTGCAGACTACTGTTCACATGCCTTTATATGACTAACCGTACTGTGTCACATGCCTTTATATGACTAACCATCCTGTGTGATGGGGATTTTAGCATCACGTAGCTAGCTTTTTTACACACCTGTACTCCCTTTCATATAGTCTAGGCTATCTGCAGAGATTATATACCTAAATTAGTTAATACAAAAAATTATTCGCCTAGTAGTAAATATATACCCGGGAGTTAGGCGGCTGTTGTGGGGATGCATCCTGGGGAGGGTCAGTATTTCCACCTTGGGGTGCACCTCGATATGAGTTTAAACTATATATGTACACAGGGTTCCTCTCTCCACGAAAACGAATTATATGTACCTCTTATTTATGGCTTTTCAGCGTCTGTATGCGAATATCGCAGCGTTCGGTGTTTCTGTGTTCAACAGACACGGCAGTATACCTGCTGGAATAGGGTATTCACAGCTGTTGGTGATAATTATGCGACACGTAGCCACCTTCCCCACTTGCCAGCTGGGTTACCACTGACCCGGCTCGGGCAAGCCCCTGGGTGCTGTCTCCGACGCCAGCCACATCACGCAACACCGCTGCCAGCCACTCCACGCAACACACACGAACACCTGTGTTCTGAATTATATTATCTGTTCTTGAAAGAGGCGATATTAGTTATGATACAAACGTACAACTGTTATACATGGTTTTATTCAGAAGCACATTTAACCAGGTATATGGTGACGTGAGACGTGTCAGGGCTGGGAGGCGCTGTGGGTCTGAAGTAAAAACAAGGAAATTGAAGAGGATATTGTTGACGCTGCAGCAGCGGCCACTGGCTACACAAAATAGTACAACAATAATTTTTTCATAGAATTAAATCAAGCAAAAACCTGACAGTGGTTCGAGTGGGTCGTTGGTCGCCCAAACTTTATACCTTCTGAACCTTTCTGGTTTTCATCGCGTGATTTCCAGTTTGTAAGAGAGAGAGAGAGAGAGAGGGCGACACGTGACATCCTCTGATTGGGTTGAATATCCGCATATCCGCCATCTTTACTAGCATACGCGTCATCTTCACCAGCATACTCGTCATCTTCACCAGCATACTCGTCATCTTCACCAGCATACTCATATTCACCAGTATATTTATCATCTTTACTACCATACTTGTCATATTCACCAGCATACTCTCATATTCGTTATATTCACCAGCATACTCGTCATATTCATCAGCATATTCGTCATATTCACCAGCTTACTCGTCATTTTCACCAGTATACTCGTCATATTCACCAGTATATTCATCATCTTCACTACCATACTTGTCATATTCACAAGCATACTCTCATATTCACCAGCACACGTCATATTCACCAGCACACGTCATACTCACCAGCATACTCTAATATTCACCTGCAGCTTGTCATATTTACCAGCATACTCGCCCTATTCACCAGCATACTCGTCATATTCACCAGCACTCTCAACATATTTATCGTCATACTCGTCATATTCACCTGTGGGAAAAATACCGGGATAATGTTGATACAGAGGAAATGCATAGGACATGAAAATTAAGTACTGTAAATATTACATTTGAATACTAAAATCAAAAAGGCTAAGTCTTAGCTAATAATAGGCCGTAGCAGGAAGGTTCCTTACGGCTGAGCTAATATTGATAGCAGAACACAATATACCTGCGGGCATTTCAACACATCAGCTTGTATATATATTACAAGGATGAATTGATAAACAGTTCTATGACTGCAAACACTGGTAAGGTTCGTGATCAAGGATCTGAACACTATCCAGTCTAGCCTAGCTCTGGCAATATTGTAGCAGTCAATAATGAGAATGTGCTAGTACACACAAGGTATAATTACACAAAAAAATATATGTAATGAACAAGAAGAATATTATATACACATGATAACTATATATATTCAATTATAGATCAGATTTATATGAAGGATTCAGTCACTGAATAGGTTAAGACAGAACTTACTAGATGAAGCGTTGCTTCGCTGCCTAACGACTCTCAAATTTATATATGGATGTATATTAATGTTTTAGCATTCAATTGGCCGATCTACTCTCAAAAACAATTAATAACGTATCTCGAAGTAAGAACTGAAGTCTATCTGACAGTAGCCAGATGATGTCTCTCTTGCTGAGACCAGACTGTATTTTATTATGAAATGGCATCTTGATGTTGATTTTGATGTCACAGCGATGTTGTACAGGATTGTTGTTGTTGTTGTTATAGATTCAGCTACTCGGAACAAGTTCCAAGTAGCACGGGCTATGGTGAGCTCGTAACTTACCTGGCACAGGAGCGAGGCAAATAGCACGGGCTATAGTGAGCCCGTAGTGGACACACCTGGCACAGAAGCGGTTCCGTCTGGAGTGTGTACAGGATTCTAGTAGCTTGTTCAAATATGGAGTGCACGTTGTGGCGTCTCGCTTGATTGATGAGGTGGTGGAGGCCTCACCAACCGGTGGTCCACTACACTCTTACTTTGGATAAATATACCAGGAACTCCTCCTTATATACAGTTCAATAACTCCCCCAGTATCCAGGGAACCACTATTGAGGATTACAATTAGTTTATGTGTAAATGTCTTGCTGGAAATTGTCTTCTAGCACTTCACACGTGCACCGCTCGGATTTCAACACGTGATCACATGTACTGGACGAGCCCACAATAATTATAAAATGACTATTGTGATAAAGTTATATCACAAGATAATCACCTAGTGGATTTAAAGATTATTGACAGTACTTAATAATAAATTTATTATTTCATAAATAACGCGTTTATTTTAACACGGTCATAGCGTTTGCCCGAAACGCTATGCGTATTAAAGCTTTAGGTATTGTATGTACTAGCTCTATCTATAAAGCCAACATTATGTTTGTAAATCAACTATATATGTACTTTTCCTGAATAAAAATTAATTTATTTATTTATATTTTATTTATATTTTAAAATTTGTCCATTATTAAGCATTTTGAAATTACATCACTGGAAGCTATAACTGTGTTCCAATAATTTCTTTGATTATCGCTGGTTCCTGCTGGAAGCTTCTACAATGTTATATAGGTATTGACCCCAATGGTGTACTTGACCAAATGGTCATGTAGGCTGCTAATGTAGATACTGATGATGCTTAAATCATCAGTAGAGATATGATTCTGATGTAAAATAATAATAATAATAATAATTAGATAATATTATTGATATAGTTGGCGAAATTTTTTGACATCACCACCACTCATCATATTCATCAGTATACTCGTCATATTCACCAGCATACTCATCACATTCACCAGCATACTCGTTATATTCACTAACATACTCGTTATATTCACCAACATACTCGCCATATTCATCACTATACTCGTCATACGTCATATCATCAGCATACTCGTCATATTCACCAGCATACTCGTCATATTCATCAGCATACTCGTCATATTCATCAGCATACTCGTCATATTCACCAGCATACTCGTCATATTCACCAGCATACTCGTTATATTCACTAACATACTCGTTATATTCACCAACATACTCGCCATATTCATCACTATACTCGTCATATCATCAGCATGCTTGTCATATTCACCAGCATACTCGTCATATTCATCAGCATACTCGTCATATTCATCAGCATACTCGTCATATTCACCAGCATACTCGGCATATTCACCAGAAGAATCATCATATTCACCAGCATTCTTGTCATATTTACCAACATACTCGTCATGGATGCAACATATCCACCTACCCAGGCTTTGCCTCTGGTGAGGCCACTCCAGACCAGCAGGCCGACACCGGTGCGCAACTCCATAGTCTCCTGAGACTGATGGATGCCTACTACTACTATTTCGTCATATTCATCAGCATACTCGTCATATTCACATGCATACACAGCCTTATCTAAATAATAATAATAATAATAATATTAATAATAATAATATAATAATAATAATAATAATATAATAATAATAATAATAATAATAATAATAATAATAATATAATTGTCATCCACACTTCCGTAAAAATAATAATTTAATTGAAACTCAATAGCTCAGTCGATAGTGCTTATAGTGGGCCAGCCAGAGGCTTAGGGCCGCGCAGGAATATCCCTGCCAAAATAAAAATAAAAAATAGTGCTTAATTCGGCCTCACACGCGTGTAATCCCCGGTTCGAGTCTCCTAGAGTCCAGGTGAACGAAATAATAGTAATAATTCATTGTGTCGGGGGACAGGCAGCCAGTGTATTATAAATGTTATGGTTATATTGAAGCCTCTACCCCCCCCCCCCCTTCCCGGAGGACAAATTACTGACCCTCCCCAGGATGCAACTCCACAAGATGGCTGAAATGATGAATGATACTTTTCTCTGTTCGAACCACAATCCAATAAATGCTTCACCTTCTATTCTATAAAACAACTAAGAGGCAGGTCATGTACCACCAATAAAGTGGGGCCCCTCGATGTAACACACTCTGTTGCAAGTGCCACTGAAGAAGACAGTGTTGATAGGCTAATGTAATGTGTATATATATAGGTTTATGTAATGTGTATATATAGGCTTATGTAATGTGTATATATAGGCTTATGTAATGTGTGTACAGACTTGGTCCCTTGACAAAATGAAATAATTTATTGTTTGGAAAATATAAACAGTATCAATAGCATTTATTATATGTATTTTATTTGTCATCACAATACTGTATACAACATCAATAATAATAATAATAATAATAATAATAATCGGATCAAAACCCACACTTATATATTTGTAAAATTTATGTAAGGAATTACACTTCAAATACATAAATGTGGGTTTTTATCCTAGGTTATTATGTCTGTGAGCAGACATTACCAATAATAATAATAATAATAATAATAATAATAATAATAATAATAATAATAATAATAATAATAATAATAATAATAATAATAATAATAAAAATAAATTGTCATCTACACTTCCGTGGAAATAAACATTTCATTCACCTGGACTTTAGGAGCATAACAGCAGTAGCTGCTTCTGAAATATTTCCTTATTAAGGCAACTCGCAGCTGAGTGGATAGAGCTTCTGCCTCACACGCCTGGGGTCCACGGTTCGAGTCTCCTAGAGCCCAGGTGAATGGAATGTTTATGTCCACGGAAGTGTGGATAACAATTTATATGACGCGGGCATGGATCACTAACTCCTCTGAATTGGACAGAGACAAACAAACAGGCATTCACTTGTATAAATATAGATGTGATGCATCTTTTATTTCCGCTCAAGTGGGTATTTTCTGAGTTCGTTTGCGTTGGCCCAAGTTATTTTAGTATAATTTGACAGTGATAGTAGAGAGGACGACACAACATTGAGTCTCCCGACATAAGGGGTCTTAAAACTGGCAAGTCAGTATGGCGCAGAACAGCTGAAGTTCATAGGAGGACCGAGAGGGGGGGGGCGTTCATGGGAGGACCGAGGGGGTGGGGGCGTTCATGGGAGGACGGGGGGTTGATAATTTGAGAAAGGTGGTAAATCGGGGGGGAGGGATAAGGTGGGAAGACTAGGTAATGAAAATTGGGGGATGGGGTAGAGCTATAAGAAGTCAAGACTCCTAGACATATTTGACTTCATGTTCGGGAATAAGGATGTGGATGCTGTGCTTGTTGAAGGCAGGCGTCAGGCCTCGAGATTTTGCTACTGATTTCAGCTCGTCAATCTCTTCCTGCGTGGCCAGAGGAACCATCAGGACCACCATCTGCGGGAGGGAGAAGGCGGACAGGTGAGCCACTCACCTCAGTCACCAGCAACAACAACAACAACAACAACAACAACAACAACAACACACAAAATATAGTGGTCCATGGGGAGCAGAACCCAACTCATACATGAATTTGTTGATGAGTCTAACTGATCAACAATTCAAGAGAGTATTACATACAGTGCACGTCCATCTTTTTATGTATTTATCCTTATGTTGATTTTATTGTCTTTTGTAAATTGTTATAAATTTTAGCATTACTTTAGTAAAACGTGGAGTTTCATGTGTCATAAGCTGTTTGTAAACAAGTCAGTCATGGACACTCGACTCAGCCAATCAGTCAGATTTTCTCGACTCAGCCAAATACAATCAACGTCCTTCGATTCAACCAATCACAGTCAGGGTATCTCGATTCAGCCGGTCACATTCAGGGTATCTCGACTCAACCAGTCAGTCAGGGTCTCTCGACTCAGCCAATTACAGTCAGTGTCTATTGACTCGTCATCACCCTGGCCCACTCTGATACACTTCATCACATTGGCACTTCTGGAATATTCTTTACTCTTTGAGTTCCTACATCTTGGCACTGTCTCTGCGCTCTGACCCTCCAACACATCATGTTGGTCTTTATTGTGGCACTCCTTGATCCTCCCATCCATCATACTAGTCCTTATATCTTGTCACTCCCTGACCCTCCCTTACTTCATACTAGCTAGTCCTTATACTGGCCCTCTTGACCCTCCTGTTCATCATACTGGTCCTTAACGTGGCACCCCAGACCCTCCTATACATCACCCTGGCACTCACCCTGAAGTGGACACGGAGAGAGATATTGTAAAGAATGTCGAGTTCGCCGCCGTGGGTGGAGATGACGAGCAGGTCGACGACTGCCGTGCGGAGGGCGGCCAGGGCCATTGCCCCAGCATTGAAACACTGCACGTCTACGGTGTTCCCCAGGTCCTGGTCCTGCAGAAGTCAAAACATGTTATCTGGAGTACAGTAGGAGTCAACTGAGGTTATTTGGGGTCTTGTAGGAGTCGACGGAGGTCATCTGAGTCCTCCAGGAACCAACTGAGATTGGTTGGGGTACAGTAGGACTCATCTGAGGTCATCTAGGGTACAGTAGGAGTCAACTGAGGTCATCTGGGGTACAGCAGAAGTCAACTGAGTTATCTCGAGTACAGGAGTCAACTGAGGTCACCTGGGTTCTGCAGGATTCAACTAAGGCCATCTGGCCTCCTGCAGAATTCAACTTAGGCCAGCTGGGATCTTGCAGGAGTCAAATGAGGTCATCTAGGCCCTTCAGGAGTCAGCTGAGGACATCTGGCGGTATAGCAGGAGCCAATTGAGATCATCTCGAGTACAGCAGAGGCCAACTGATGTCATTTGGGGTACAGTAAGGGTCAATTGAGGTAACCTGAGGTACAGCAGGTGTCACCTGAGATCATCTGGGGTACAATAGGAGTCAACTGATGTCACCTGGGGTAGAACATGGGTCAACCGAGGTTATCTGGGGGGTACAGCAGGGGGTCAATTAACGTTATCTGAGGTTAGCAGGGGGTCAACAGAGGTCATCTCGAGTAGAGAAGGGGTCAACTTCACGTGTGACTGCATAACTAGGCACTTCGATATCGCCTGAGTACATAAAGACACTGCACTGGGTTATAATAAGGCATTTTGGGACTTAAACTGGAAACAATGAACCTCTGGGGGAGAAGAATCATGGAAGTTAAATCTAATAGAGAGTTAAATCTAATAGAGACAACAGAAAGAAACATCCATAATCAGCATATTAGTGAGGATACGAGAAAAAAAAGAGAAGAACATCCAGCCAGACTGGACCTGATCTTCACACATAATGAGGAAAACAACAGATATTCATATTTGCAGATGATGCAAAACTTATATATGAGAAAATGAGAACAGGAAGGAGAGGAGGAAGTTAGCAGGACCTAGGCACTCTTCGTTGATGGTTTTAATGATGGCTGCTGAACTTCATACAACTTTATGAGACCGGGAACTGGAATCGAAAGACATGAGCTTTTTGTTAGACAAGTGGTTATGAACCACCACGGCACTGAACAAGAAATTGGTGAAATATAATAATGATTACTAAAATACCCAGCCAGACCAAGGCTGCTTGATTATAACGAAGATACACAGATGGAAACTGAGTACCAAAATGAGTGGCGGGGAAATTAGGAGACACTTCTTCAGCATAACTTAATGAGGATGTAGAACAAACTTAGGTGTGAATAAAGGATAAACACACACACACACGCACTCTCTCTCTTACCCCACCCCACCACCACCATCGTCCATCTCCGCCTGCCTTACCTCAGGAGAAACATACTGCACAAGTCTATTGCTTCCCTCCTGGACCCGACGCAGTAGTGAAGGCAGGTTCTCTGGAGTGTACCGCAGCCACAGCTTGTCCTGGTGGGGGGGGGGTCATTAATGTACTGCGTTGTAATCACTCACATTTTACATGTATTATTATATTTTATGTTATTAATTGTCATTACGTTTGTAACTGAGAGTAATTATCTTTCCAGCTTCATATGTGTGAGAGGAAAGTGTGTGTGAGTGGTGTGCCAGTGTTAGGCGGCCGGTATTTATATTATAATGCAATAGAAGATAGTGTCTTATTTTGTACGTTATGGTTCCCAGCGTACAAATTACAAACTACTATGAAAAGTGGCGGCCCACAAATATCCATATTTTTCTCTGTATAGGAAGGTTAGGTTAGGTGGGTTGCTGGGTTTGTGTTTCTGGTTAGGGGTAGAACTTTGTATTGTGTACCTTGTGGCAGATCAAGCAGGTGAGGCTACAAATGTAGCCTCACATGTTTAGTCACCC